>PVIY010038019.1:0-18267 GCA_004026745.1 Myrmecophaga tridactyla | reverse complement strand
GGTGACTCTTAGGCATGCCTATAGGTAGGCTGAGCTTTCCCACTACATATACAAGGTTCACAAGAGCAAGCCTCAAGATCAAGGCCTTCGCTTATTGATTTGGGTGTCCCTAATGTTTGACACAGTATCAGGGGTTTCCTGGTGGTAAAGTTTAATAGTTCCATATATTTTCTCCCATCCTTCAAGGAATTTTACCAATGCTTTTTGATTATCTGCTCAATATATTCTGGGATATATCCAGGCATTACCTTAAGCTATACAGGATTAAAGACTGTTATTTTTATTCTGGGCTCCCTATGTTTCGATTGTTTAAATGATCTATCCATACAGGTTGTGTTAGATTGTGTGCTACAAAAAATAAACCTTTCTTCCTTTGGTCTCAAGAATAGATGTGGTTCTAAAATGTCTTCCTCACCCTTGTGTTCTGAATTATCTTAATCCTGACCTGATCACCTTCGTTCTCATCTCTGAATAAATTTGGGACTTTTTTTTGAGTTACTGTTTCAATTCCTGCTTATTTCCAAGAAAAAAAAATCTTCTATTATATATTTTTACATATACATTTTTTTCTGTCTAATTTGTTGCCTTTCTCACTGTAATATGTGTTAGATTTCCACTTGGGAAACGGAGCCTGTAGTCCTCATTAGCAGCGGATTCTATATTTGCAAATTCACCTACTCACTAAAATTTATCTGCAATCCCCAATGAACACTTGCTGCACTTCACTTCCTTGTCATCTGTGCACACACCTAGAGCAGGGGAAATTTGAGTCTCCCAGAGTGCTCATTCCCAGCTGAGGTTGAGCAAGGTGATACTCTGCCTTCCTGTTTCAGCTCTTACATTGTAATGTGGTTTTCATGGACTATTTTGTGGCATGTTTTCACATTTTTGTGCTTTTAATGAGTGATATCACTGTGTAAAATGAACCCCAAGAACAGTGCTGAAATGCAGTCCAGAATTCCTGAGCTGTTCTTGAGAAGGCAGCAATGTGCCTTGTAGAAGAAATACATGTGTTAGATAAGCTTTATTCAGGCATAAGTTACCATGTTGGTCATGAGTTCAGTGTTAGTGAATCAACAGTTTATATTATGTAAAGTGTTTTTTCAACAGAAAGAAACACACTTAAAACAAGATTATGTACTGATCAGTTGAAAAAGTCAGAGGCTTGCATCAGCCTAAGTCACCTAGGAACAGTGGTCTAATAATCACTAATTCAATATGTGTGGCAACTTTATATAACTTAACTACCAATTAACAAGAATCATATGTATATAAATATACATATATATATATGACTTATTCGAAGGAATTGGCTAGTGTGATGGTGAGGGTTGAGTTGGCAACCATGAGATTCATAGGGTGGGCAGGCAGAAGGGGCAGACTGAAAATGCTCAAATAGGAGCTGATGTTGAAGTCCGCTAGAGAAATTTCTTCAACTTCAAAAAAACCTCAGCTCTGCTTTTAAAACTTTTCAACTCATTGGATCAGATAATTGAGAACAATCTTTTTTACCTAAACTGATTGTAGATGTTAATCACATCTACAAAATACCTTCACAGCAGCATTTAGTTTAATGTTTTATTGAATAACAGTACCATAGATTAGCTGCACTGACACATAAAACTGACCTCCGCTTTCATTTTGGGAAGTATAATTTTACATGGATTGGATCATTATTTGTTACTTTGTGACTTAAATAATGGTAAACATGGAATTATATTTTCTCCTCTATAATTTCTGCCCTGGAATATATTCAAAGAGTTAGGATCTCATACTACTAACTGAGGAATTATAACTAAGTTTATATAGTTTTAAATGACTTTTTAAAAAAAAAAAGCAAAATATACTATAATAATTATTAATTACAGTATTCTATTATATATTGCTAACTTATATTTGTTGTAGTAGCAATGAATTGTAATAGTACTCTAAGAAAGGGTTGCTGTAGATGTGATCAGCACAACACCATCCTAACCAAGCATATGAACTACCCAAGATAACTTCAGTGGGAAAAATATTTGTTGTTTTTCTCAATTAGATTTATAAATTGACAATAAGAGACAGATACATTATGTGGGTAATTGTTTGACATGGATATGAAAATAACATTATTTGCAATATTCCATAATACCTGATTTAGCAGAACATTTTATTCACTTAATTACCTGACTATATTTATAAAGAAGAAAAAGTTCTAAATGAAGTATGTTGTTTTAAACAGGCAAACTTTAAAAACTTCTTTCCTTAGCTTTTGTAAAAAAAAATTACTTTACATAAAGGTCTAAAATTATCCCATAAAATACTTTCAACATAGAATTACAGAAAACAATTTTAGCATGGAATGAATAGAACAACAATAAAAATGTCAATCTATTTACATAGTATTTGTATAATAAGATGTTTTAAATTTGAGTTGTTTTTATAACTCAACTGAATAGGTAATAAAACAATTTCTCTTCCAAATATTTGAATTGGACATTATTTGGTTTTTATGTCCAGATAAAATGAACCAGATGACTAATAAAGAAGTGTGGGGTTATTCGTGAACACAGGTCAATACTAACAATTACATTATCATTTGGGGATTACGATAAATGACTTTTAACAATATTGTGACAGATCAGAAGATACTGGGTTGTATCAATCATCTTTAAAACATGGACTTTTTAGAGTCTTAAAATAACTCTAGCTGTAAAATAAAAATATTTTAGGAGAAGTAGTTGCTTTTCATTTGGGAGATGATAAAGATTATGCTTCATCTAGAATTCACCAAAAACACAGTATAGATGGGGGGAATGAAACCCTGAACTTGTAACATTAAGAAATGTTAGAATAGAGAATCAAAGCATGTCAGTAATTCCTATAAAGATTATGAATGTGAGTTTTGGGGAAAATGGAACTTTTGTGAAAACTTCACAAGAAGAATTAAAATAAGACAGGCCTGAGACTCCAAGCCAATAGAAGAGCATTGTGGACTCCAGAAGCCCAGTTCTCCAGCTTGGCAGGCAAAAACTCTGCCTGCTGAGCCACCATGGCCCACCCTAAATGACACAATATATAAAACACATTTAGAAATTTCTTTTTTTAATTACAAAAAAGAATTTTTAAAAAGGAAATTCATGAAAACAAAGAACATGAAACAGAATAGGATGGAGACAGTCTGATGAAAGAAGAAAGGTGAGAGAGAGGTAAAAGTGTGATATTGAACAAAGAGTAGCATAACTAGATAGAACATAGTAAACAGTTCTTATGGGGGCAAGAAGAAAAGTATCCAGATGAGAGACAATCCTGAGATGAGAGAATGGCATCCAAAGAGATTAATGGAAGGGAAGCATAAAATAGGAGTAGCTGATTTTATAAAAAGAGTAAACAGAACCCACCCCCCAAATAAGAATAATAAGAGAGAAAAGATAATTCTGCTGAACACTTGAAGAGTGAGAAGGGGTAGGTGGCATTTATATTCAACTGAAAATCGGGGTGTTGGGAATGGAGAGATGAATAGCTGGATATACAGATGTTGGTAAGTTGGATGTTGATCACTAGATCGTGATATAGCAAGCCTAATTTATAAATTGTATATTATGGATAAAATATACCTTGTGAGGAAAGGGGAGAATTCGTTTGTTAATGCCCTTCACTGAGTGCCAACTTTGTGCTAGGCCCTAATGTAAATACTGAGAATAAATAGAAAAGTAGAACACTGTCCCTGTTTAAAGAGATTTGTACTGATATGAAAGAGGAACAGCAATTATGATGCAAGGGGGTAAGGCAAATAAATGGTTCTTTAGGAGAACAAAGGAAGACCTCATGGGAAGGACATTTGGTCAAACTGGAGAGAATGAAAATAGCCTGTAAAAGTCTTCCTCTCTCCCTCAATTATGTATTAATTTATTTAACATTTAACCATTCCAAAATGTCTGATAACATGTCAAAGATGAATAGTGGTTGTTTAGGAAGACAAAAAAAAAGGACAGAAGAAAGTGCAAAGGTACATATAATCACTTGGAATATAGTGGGAATAGAAGCTGGCAGCATAGTTGGCATATTTATTGATTAGTATAAAAGGTGAACAGTGCTAAGACAAAGAAGTTAAGTGAGACCTTAACAGAAGTAATGGTCTTGGAAACCATGATTTTCAATGTCAAAAGCCAGAGAATAGGGTTTCTTGAATTCCAAATGATTGACTCCTCATAACAAGGAGCAAAAGCCAAAGAATTATAAATATCAGGTTAATATAAACCATAAAATGGGAAAGATGCCAGGTGATAATTTCAGAACAGTTTTTCTGCCAATGTTGGACAGGGAGGAGAAAAAGGACTTTGCTGAATTGTAGGAGATGGTGTTTAGGAGAGGGAAATCAGAAAGAAATAGAAAAGAGCATAAATATTGATGTAAAATTTCTGCATTGGTTTGAGAATTCCAGAGTCAACCTGAAAGAAATTCTACATAGGTTTGTATGAATCTGAGAACAGTTGGACTTTGGACTTGTTCTTGCTTTGTCTTGTCTAGGAAGGCTGGAAGCCTCTTAGAGACATGGATATCTAAACAGTACTCTAGCAGTGCTGAGGAAGTGGTCGAGGCAGACAGTCCAGAAAGCATATAAACCATAGCAGTTAAGGAAAGAATCAGACTAGGCCCCCAGGAGGGACACAGATGTGACAAGAGAGAGCAAAGAGTTCAAAAAAGATAAAAGTACAAGGAGCTGATGTCTATTGATCATTAGCATTAGCTGCTAGCTTAGGATGACAGGGATCAGAAAAGGATGCTCATCTTCCATAAAAGCCAGAAGCAGGGCCAGAGTGTGTTATGAGCTATAACAAGCATCTTCTGGTTCCAGGATGGTAATGGGCATGATGACAAGATAGTAGATACATAATCAAAGATATGGGAATGAGAATGTGGAGGGTGTCAAACTGAATTTGACTAAATAAATGTGGAACTGACTGTATTCTAAAGCAGACCTGAGTTACCTTGAATTAGCATGTTTAAGTTTTTGATCATCAGCAAAAATAACATTTAACTAACTTATGCAGAAGTACATTTCATCTTTATGTTTCTGAATATTAATATTATGGTTGTAACTGGCAAAGAACTAGTAATAAACTAAATTCCAGAATGAAGCAAGCCTTTTTTAGATAAGCAGGACCATAGGAATTTTCCTACTTGAAGAAAGTGCCTGGTTTGGGTTCTTTGGAGATGTGATATATTGGGAATAAAATAGATTTTGGAGAAATTTTGTATGCAAAAGAGAAGACCATCTGGGACTTTGACAACAGGTTGGATTGCATCTGGAAGAGAATCAAATATAAGGACAAGAAATTGGGTCAATAATTCTCCCCCATCCTTTATATTTGCTCAGAAAGAACATTGGAGGAGGAGATCATGACCAAGAGAAATCACATAGTCAGTGAATTGTCTTCATGATTGGATTCTGGAGCCCAGCTAGCCTTGGATCCAAAGGTAAACTAAAAACATCAAACTTTCTACCAACATTGTTCCAACAGAAATAGTGAATATAGCAGAGAAATGAACTTAATTTATTTAAAGCTTCAACCTGGCTTCAGGTCAATATTTGATTAGATGAATCTGAACGATTAACTCATTGATCAAGCTTCTAGGTACAGGAAAGGACTTGCATTTACTGGAAAATAAACAAAATATTTATATTCAGCCTCCAAAATCCTTTTATGCACAATTTCCAGAATACAATAAAAATCATTGAAAACATATGAAGAAGCAGGAAAATGTGGCTAAGAATCAAAGAGAACAGGCAATAGAGGTAGAATTACAGATAAGCAAGTTATGGTATTAAAGGCAAGGACTTTAATACAACTATTAGCAATAGGTTAACTAATTTAAAGGAAAAGACTATAATTGGTGAAGAGTTAAGCTGTTTCAGGAAAAAATAGAACTAAATAGATATTTTGGTACTTAAAAATGCAAGAACTGAAATAGAAATTACACTGTACAATTTAATGCCAGATTTGGTACTGCAGAAAAAAGGATCAAACACTCAAAGACAAGTCAATAGATATTTCCAAATAAAACACAGAGGGGCAAAACTATAGAAATAGAGAATAAGAGACAGATTAGATAATATCAATGTCCTAACAACTATGTGATTGGAGTCTATTATATTTATTCTTAATGAAGTAAAACAAATTATGCCTACAATAAATGAAAAGATGGAAAATCTCAGCAGAGAAATAGAAGTAATAAAAAATCATCAAATTGAAATTTTAGAAAGATGAATAAAGCAACATCTGAAATAAATATTCACTGGATGGATTTAAAAGATGAGTTGAAATAACAGAGGATAATGTAAGGGAACATGAAGATATATCATTTATGACTTCTCCAGAGAACAGAACTGACAGGATATACATATATGTATACTCACATGTATGCATACTTACATATATATATGAATGTAAGTATTATGAGCTTTATAGAAATGAGCTCACATGATCATAGGAATTGGTAACTCTGAATTCTGTGGGGAAGGCTGCAAATTGAGAATTCCAATGAAGGTTTTGGTCAATTCCCCAGGAGAAACTGGCTGGCTGAAGTAGATAGAAATTCTCCTTTCTGACTGCAGAAATCATTGGTTCTTTCTTTAAGGCCTTCAAGTGATAGAATGAGGAGCCTTCTCTCATTACTGAAGGCAATCTCCCATAGAAGCATCAACTGACAAATGATTTAAATACACGAAATATTCTTATGGTAACAATCAGCGGTTGCTTGACTGAACAATTGGACACCAAAACCTAGCCAAATTGACACATGAACTTAACCATCATATCAGTTGAATTGTTCATTAGAAAAGAACAAAGAAAAAATATATATAAAAAAAATTAAATGGCCTCAGTTTCCTACAGGTAACACCGAAGAAATTAACAATGAGTAATTGGATTCTCAGAAGAAAAAGAGAGAGAGAAAAAGGAGCATAAGAATTATTTGAAGAAACAATGGCTAGAAATTTTCCAAATTTGATGAAAGTCATAAATTTTCAGATTTAATATGCACAAAAAACATGACATAAGAAAAGCCAAAAGAAGACCAAAAAGAGGCTCATTGTAAAATATTTAAAAATAGTTATAAAGAGAAAATACTGAAAGCAGCCAGAGGAAAATGGCATGTTACATAGATTGATTTGATTAATGGTTGGCTTTTTATCAGAAACTATGGGAATCAGAAGAGGATAGAATAAAAGCTGTAAACTGCTGGGGTAAAATATGTCAACCAACTTTTATAATCAGTGAAAATATTCTTCTGTAATGGTGGTAGAAAAAAAAAAAGAAACTTCCTCAACCTAAGGGTGTTTCAATTTCCTGTGATAAAATAAATACCATGCAATAGGTTGGCTTAAACAATGGGAATTTATTGGCTCAGTTTTGAGGCTAGGGGAAGTCCTAAATCAAAGCATTAGCAAGGTGATGCTTTTGCCCAAATAATGTGGTGTTCTGTGAATGACTGCTGGCAGTCCTTGGTTCTTGGCTTTTCTGCCCTGTGACAATGGAGGACAGATGGAGGGCTCTTCTGGCTTCTCTGAGTTCTGTTGACTTCTGGCCTCTTCTCATGGCTTTCTCTCTCTGTGTCTCAATTTCATTCAGTTTATAAAGGATTTCAGTAATAGGATTCAGGCTTATCCGGATTAAGTTGGGCCACAATTTAACTGAATTAGCTCCATCAAAAGCTCTTGTTTACAATGGGTTCATACCAAAAGGAATGAATTAAGATTAAGCACATGTTTTTCTATGATACATAGCTCTAAGTCACCAAAAACAGTATCCTACATATTCTCCCCCTGAAAAAAAGATAAAAATAAAATAAAATATGTATACAACCTACAGTTAAGATTTCATATCTTCTCTACACTGTAAAGTTGGACCAAAGCAAAGATATTCATTTTCACCTTTTCATTTAAACATTGTGCTTTAGATTTGAATTAATGTAATAAGAAAACAAAGATCTAAATATCAGAGACCTAGAAGTAAAACTTTATTTATAGATAACATGATGGCATAAATAGAAAACCCAATGAAATCTGTAAGAAAAACTCATTGAACTAATAACTGAATGTGACAAAGTCGCATGATACAAGACTATTTTTTGAAAATCTATTGTATTGTTGTCAACAAGACAGCCACAGGAGACAAATCCAGAAAAGCTTCCCCTCAGAAGCAACTACTAAAAGAACAAATCCCATTTTATTGGAATTCTGAAAGAAAATAGAGACTAGAGAATGACTATGCAATCACTGAATTGACAAAACACCAAAAGGAAGGTGATTTTCTGCAGATCAAATCTACAATTTAGGCCTACTAGTCCAAACCCCTTCTCCTCACTTGGACTCATGCAAGCATAGGAGTCACACAGGGGCAGCACTCTGGCCGGGTTACCGCCTGCCATGGTTGCAGACCACAGAGTCACTCATTGCTGTGAAATAGAACCCTATGCATATTCAGACTGGGGGCCCAAGGCCAAATGGACCCAGGGCAGAACGTAAGCAGCTAGCGACTTTACGCATGCAAAAGGCCCCCTTGAAACAAAACAGAGCCATGGCAGAGCTGTTGGCAAGAGGTTCACACACCCAACAGAGTATCTAGTTGCTAGAGCAACTAAATGGAAAAATAGGCATTTTGGAATGCTGACCCATCTGGCTACTTGGGGAAGGATACCCTAATGTGGCAGAAAAACCCTCACAGAACAAAAGGAAAACTGAACTTCTGTAAGACAGGTTGGGCCCTAGGACTGAAAATAGAAATGAAAAGGGAACACTGAGTGAGGGAGAGCTGTTGAGCAAATCAGAGAAGCTGGGGAGGAAAATCTGCACAAAAACAAACAGAAAAGATACCAGAGAAAGAACAAAAGAAAGGAAGGCTTTGGAGATGAAACAGTTGCATATAAAAGAGTAATCTTAAAAGTTGCACTGCAGTCAATGGTAGAATGCTCGCCTACCATGCGGGAGACCCAGGTTCAATTCCCAGACTATGCACCCCCCAAAAAAAGAAAGAAAAGAAAAAAAAAAATGCACTGCATGTCCAGGGCAAGAAATGGGTTCAGAAGACCAGGGAGAATCTAAATAGCTAAGCACAGGCTCCTTTAAATGTTCAGGATAAGTTGAACCATGTGTCAAAGAGAGCCTTACCACATAGTCGATCTGCATTAAACCAGAGGCAACAGGGAGAAGCAGATTTTCAGAGTTAGGACATCAAAATAATCAGATACTCAGATGTCAGCCAAAAATTACAAGCCATACAAAGAAACAGGAACATATGGCTCGGTCAACAGAACAAATTAAAACTTCAGAGGAGAAACAGACTTTGGAACAACTAATCAAAGAAATTCAAACAAATCTCTTAAATCAGTTCAAAGAGTTGAGGGAAATATGCATAAAAATAAACTAAATATTGATATAGAGCTTAAGGCTATTAAGAAGATAATGTGTGAACAAAAAAGAAGAATTATAAAGCTTATAAAGAAGCGTAACAGAAATTATGGGGAGGGAAAACTCAATAATAGAGGTTAAAAAATATACCAGAGGCATACAACAACACATTTGAACATCCAAAGAAAGGAATCAGTAAGCTAGAAGACAGGACAATCAAAATCATACAGTTGGAAGAATGGAAAGAGAAAAGAAGAACAGAAAAAATCGAGTGGTGTTTAGGGTCCTATACAAAAGCATAAAGTATGCAAACATACACATCATGGGCATTCTAGAGAAAAAGAGAAGGTAAAAGGGGCAGAAAGAATGTTTGATGAATTATTGTTGAAAATATCCAAACTCTTAAGAAAGGCATGCATATATATGTCCAAGAAATGCAATGTACTCCAAATAGAATAAACTCTAATAGACTTACTCTGAGACACATACAAATCAAAATGTAAAATGCCAAGGATAAAGAGAGAATTCTGCAAGCAGCAAGAGAAAAGCAATTTGTCGCATACAAAAGAATCTCAATAAGACTGAGTCGATTTCTTATCAGAAATCATGGAATACAGAAGGCAGGGTATAATATATTTAAGGTACTGAAAAAAAAAACTGCCAGCCAAAATGTTTTATCTGGAAAAACTTTCCATCAAAAGTGAGGGACAGTTTAAGACATTCACAGGTAAATAAAACCTGAGGGAGTTTATTACCTGCATTCATAAAATTGCTAAAATGAGTTCTTCAGGTTGAAAGGAAAAGACAGGAGAGAGGGGTTTGAAACAGTATGAAGAAATTAAAATCTTCAGTAAACGTAAGTGCAAACCTTACAGTACTGTAATTTCAATATATAAATCTGGTTTGTCCTCTAGGGCAGCTAGTAAATAGCCAGGAAGAATCTGAAACAATAGCTTGGGGGACATCTGTTACCAGACACATGTAGTACACCAGTCTGGAATGAGTGGAGGGGTAGAGATCACAGCACAGAACCTTAAGTCCCCCAAACTGTGGAGGCTGGCCCCCCTCCTCCGATGGCATAGCAGGCTGTTTTGGAGTCTCTTCTCCAAGGTAAAAAGGAGCAAGGGAGAGTGGCTAAACCAAGCTCAAACTGTAGATTTAATTAACAAATTCAGACTGCTGAGTGCAAGCTCAGAGCACAGATAAATCCAGAACAAGCACAAAAGGAAACCTGGAGGCCTTTACCAGCAGAGAGGAGGCAGGCCTAATTTTAAGAAAAAGGAGGCTTTTGGAGTCAGCTGAGCTCAAAATACTAGAAAAGGACTGTGCCTCAAGTAAATGGGCACATAGAGCTGGGTACCAACTCTACCTTTTGATTGGTGAACCTGGGGTGGGGGTGGGACTGGCTCTGAAAAGTAGAAAAGAACTGTTTTCTCTTTGCCTTTCTTTTTTTTTTCTTTTTCTTTTTAACTTTTTAGCAGCCTCAGGCATTTTCAGTTATCAGCACTGTCCCAGGCAAGGGGGGAGTTAAAGTATGTCTGAAAGATGAAGTAACTAATCAGGTGATGGGGATAATAACTTAAAGGTGTATCTTTCCCAAGAAAAGGGGGCAGGGAGAGGGATCAGGGCTCAGCACAAATGGCCACTGGCTCTCATTTAGAGAATTCAGACTCCAGGGGCTGCAATACAGAAATAGTTCAGGCCTGCCTTCTGCCTCAGCCGCTGTCTCAACCGTGCCTTGACAGAGACAGAGTCTGCTGAGAATTAAAGGCACTGTACCACTTTATGCTGATAGAGAGCTGCAGGCTGACCCAGCAGCTGCTGGGCAGGACAGGAAAAGCACAGAATCAAAAGGCTTCACAGGAAGGACTGACACCCTGCTGGGTCTCATCCCCAGGGAATCTTGAATTGATTACTCCCTCTTCCTGAGGCCTGGGCCTGTCCTGTCTGGAAAAATCTGATTGAAATCAATCCTATCTGCAGGACAAGAACCAGATTAAACAAGAGCTAAAAAATTCTGATCAGTTATATAGAAACTATGCTAGTGGTCTAGAACAAGTTCAACTGAATGTCAAAAAAAGAAACAGAGAATAAAAGCCAACCAACAAGAGAATGCTGGACAAAAGAGAAAAAATGACCTCCAGAATAAACTAAGCAAGAAAATCAGAAGCCTAGGCACAGCCAAAAAATCATGAGTCATACCAGGAAACATGAAGAAATGGTCCAACCAAGGGAACAAACCAACAGCTCAACTGAGATAAAGGAATTGAAACAATTAATTAAAGATGTTCAAATAAAACTTCTAAATCAAATCAATGAGCTGAAGGAAAATGTAGCAAAAAAGATGATAGATATAAAGAAGACACAGGGTATCCATACAGAAGAACTCAAAAGCTTGAAAAAACAAATGGCAGAACTTATGGGATTAAAAGTCAGAATAGAAGAGATGAAAAACACAATGGAGACATACAACAGCAGATTTGAAGAAGTAGAAGAAAGGATTAGTGAACTAGAAGACAAGATATCTGAAATCACACACACTCACACCAGATAGGAAAAGAATGAAAAAACTTGAACAGGGTTTCAGGCAACTGAATATGACATTAAGCACAAAATATACATTTTATGGATATCCCAAAAGGAGAAGAGAAGGGAAGAGGGGCAGAAGGAATAATGGAGGAAATATTAGTGAAAATTTCTCAATTTTTATGAAAGACATAAAATTACAGGTTCAAGAAGCACAGCGTACCACAAACAGAACAGATCCACATAGACCTACTTCAAGGTGCTTACTAATCGTATTGTCAGGTGCCAAAGACAAAGAGAGAATTCTGAAAGCAAAAAGAGAAAAGTGATCCATCACATACAAGGGAAATTCAATAAGATGAAATGTGGATCTCTCAGTGGAAACCATGGAGGCAAGAAGGCAGTGGTATGATATATTTAAGACACTGAAAGAGAAAAACTGCCAACCAAGAATTCTATATCTGGCAGAACTGTCCTTAAAGATGTGAGAGAGTAGGTGGTGTGACAGTGGCTCAGTGGCAGAATTTTTGCCTGTCATGTCAGAGGCCAAGGTTCGATTCCCAGTGCCTGCCCATGCCCATATATATATATGTGTGTGTGTGTGTGTGTGTGTGTGTGTGTGTGTGAGAGAGAGAGAGAGAGAGAGAGAGTTTAAAATATCTACAGATAAACAGACACTAAGAGAGTTCATGAATAAGACACCTAAACTATAACGGGGATGCTAATAAGCAGATAGGATAAGAAAAGAGAGAGAGAGGTTTGGAGAAGAGTGGAGAAATGAATATTAGCAGTAAGGGTAACTAACAGGGTAAAAAATAAGATATGGCAAATAAAATCCCCAAAAAAGATGGTTGAAGAAAGTATTGTCTTTACTGCAAGAACATTAAATGTTAATGTATTAAACTCCCCAAGAAAACACATAGATTGGTAGCATGGATAAGAAAAAACAAGATCCATCATCTTCATGCTTTCTACAAGAGACTCAAAGGGAAAAAAAAGGTTGAAGGAGAAAGGTTGGAAAAAGATATTTCATGCAAACAGCAACCAGAAAAAGTGAGGGGTAATTGTACTAATATCAGAGAATTTCACTTCATAGGTAAAATTATTAAAAGAGACAAAGAAGGACACTATGTATTATACAAGGGACAATCCCTCAAGAACATTTAACAGTCATAAACATCTATGCCCTAGCAGAGTACCCCTATTCTAGTTTGCTAGCTGCCAGAATGCAATATACCATTAACGGAATGACTTTTAAAAAGGGGAATTTAATAAGTTGCTAGTATATAGTTCTAAGGCCGAGAAAATGTCCCAATTAAAATAAGTCTACAGAAATGTCCAATCTAAGGCATCCAGGGAAAGATACCTTGGTTCAAGAAGGCTGATGAAGTTCAGGGTTTCTCTCTTAAGTGGAAGGGCACATGGTGAACACAGAGTTTCTCTCTCATCTGGAAAGGCACATGGTGAACATGGTCAGGGTTCCTCTCTCATCTGAAAGGGCACATGGTGAACACGGCATCATCTGCTAGCTTCTTCTCCTGCCTTCCTGTTTCATGAAGCTCCCTGGGAAGCATTTTCCTTCTTCATCTCCAAAGTCACTGAATAGTGAACTCTGCTTCTTGTGGCTATGTCGTTCTGCTCTGCTCTCCCTGAATTCTCCAAAATGTTTCCTCTTTTATAGAACTTCAGAAACTAAGTAAGACCCACCCAAATGGGTGGAGACATGCCTCTACATAATCCATCTTAACAACTACTCTCGATTAAATCACATCTCCAGGGAGAGATGAGGTATGGACCCTTGAAAAGCCATGTTTTAATCCTAATCCCATTTTGTAAAGGGAGCCGTTTCTTCTAATCCCTATTCAATACTGTAGTTTGAAACTGTAATCAGATCATATCTCTGGAGATGTGATTTAATCAAGAATGGTTGTTAAACTGGATTAGGTAGAGGTATGTCTCCACCCATTTGGGTGGGTCTTGAGAAGTTTCTGTAGTCCTATAAAAGAGGAAACATTTTGGAGAATGAAGGAGATTCAGAGAGAGAAGAGAATGCTGCAGCACCACAAGGCAGAGAGTCCACAAGCCAGCAACCTTTGGAAATGAAGAAGGAAAATGCCTCCCGGGGAGCATCATTAAACAGGAAACCGGGAGAGAAAGGTAGCAGATGACACCGTGCTCACCGTGTGCCCATCCAGCAGAGAGAGAAACTATGACTGTGTTCACCACGTGCCTTCTCATTTGAGAGAGAAAAACTCTGAACTTCATCGGCTTTCTTGAACCAAGATATCTTTCCCTGGATACCTTTGATTGGACATTTCTATTGACTTGTTCTAACTGGGACATTTTCTCGGCCTTAGTACTATAAACTAGTAACTTATTAAATTCCCCTTTTTAAAAGCCATTCCGTGTCTGGTATATTGCATTCTGGCAGCTAGCAAACTAGAACAGCATGTATCCAATAGAAGGAAAGGTAGAAGATAAAAATTGAGACTTATAATATAGTGAAGCTTAGAAAGAAAATGGTGGGGATTGAATATGCAAATATAGGAAAGTTTTTACTTGAGAGAGACAACAATTGAAGGTCATAATAGCAAGGTATTAAAAAATGGGATGTTTATGGAAAAAAACATCATTAAATGCAAATTAGTCTATGGTTAACAGTAACAGTGCCATGTTCTTGCATTAATGTTAGGTTAACATTAACAAAGCTAATTGTCAATAAGAGGGGGTTATAAAGGAGGTCTGTGGGATTCTTGGTGTTGATGTTTTCTTTTTCTTTTTTTTTCTGTTCTCTCCTCTTCCTTCTTTGCAGAAGAAATGGAAATGTTCTCATATAGACTATGGTGGAGAATGAATAACTGTGATTATACTGGCAAACACTGGTTGTACATTTAGGATGGATTGTGAATAAAACTGTTTAAAAAACAAACAGAAGGACTCAAGTGCTGGAGAAGATTTGGAGAGAGAGATCTCCCTATTCACTGTTGGTAGGGAAGAAGAACAGTGCAGCCCCTCTAGAGGACAATGTAGTGGTTCCACAGGAGACTAAATAAAGGGTGGCCACATCAACCTGCAACCCCATTATTTGATAAACACTAGGAAAAACTGAAAGCAGGGACATGAATAGGCATTTGTACACTGGTGTTTATGGCAGCATTATTCACAATTTGCAATGGCTCTTGGTGGCCTAAGGGTACATCAACTGATACATAGAAGGGTGAACTGTGGTGTACACACACAATAGAATATTGAGTGGCTGCAGGAAGAATGAAATTGTGAGGCATACGACTACATGAACGAGGACATTATGTTGAATGAAATAAGCCAGAAATAAAAGGATAAAGGATGCATGGTCTCACTAATATAAACTAACTATAACAATCAAACTCTGAGAATTGAATTTGAGTTCATAGGTTATCAGAGGACAGAAAGTGGGCAGATGTTGGACAATTGATGATTAAGAAGTTCAGAATGTTCAAATAAGTTTCATTGTAAAGGTTCCTGGATTGTAAGGTCTCATAGCAGTCACATCTACTGCTGAGTTTTAACTGTTATTTTAAAATTCTGAGATGCTGTGCTCTTTGTGTATAACCGTAGTTCCCTGGAACATTGGGTATCTGTGTGACACCTGAGACCCAGAGTTAGAGTTCTGCAGTCCTGCTCCATAGAGCAACTGTTAAAGAAGCTGAAAAAAAAAATCAGACTCCAATTAAAGATATGAATGAAGTGGACCTGATTAGGAATAAGGTAAATCAGAATACAGGATAAATGATGATATTGTCTGTATATTAAAACTTCAGCTTCTGTGTGAAACTGAAAGCAAGTTGTTTATTTGGCCCTAAATTTAAATTTTCTGTAGCACATTATCCAATTTAACCTGTTTGGTCTGTTTTTTGAACAACCTCATTACATGGAACCTAGGATAGGGAATGAAATTGCATTATTCTGTACAGGGTAATGTAATCCCTGGGTATATTCCAGAGCATTAGGGCAGAAAATTAAAGAAAGTAGCTACAAAGTCCTCTTGAGGGACTGGAGAAAGATGTGGAACTAATTAAACTTCCCCATCCGGGGAACTCCTCATATTCTCTCAGGCATTAGGGACTCCCAATTTAATAAGCCAAGCACTTAATTTTAGGCCTGCTCTTATGAAACTTACTTATGCAATGGCAAAGCTAGACCTTTATGTAATTATGCCTAAGAGGCCCCGAGAGCCTCTTTTGTTGCTCAAATGTGGCCTCTCTCTTTAAGCCAACTCTGCAAATAAACTCACTACCCTTCCCACTGTGTGGGGCATGACTCCCAGGGGTGTCAGTCTGCCTGGCATCATGGGACATGACTTCCATGGATGAGCCTGGCCCTGGCTTCCTGGGATTGAGAAAGCTTTCTTGACCAAAAGGGGGAAAAGAAATGGAACAAAGCAAAGTTTCAGTGGCTAAGAGATTTCAAATGGAGCCAAGAGGTCATTCTGGAGGCTACCCATATGCAAACTTTAGCCAGATGTTGCAGACAACCATAGTATGCCAAGCCCCAACCAACAGTATTCCTGAAAATCCTAGGGAGTGCCCTGGGCTATATCTAATCTCCATAAAGGTTGTTGTTAGTAAGTCTATTTTTTCAGAAACTTAAGTCCTCCAGATTATTCCTATGCCAGATAAGCCCTGAAACCAGGAGTACCAGTATGTACAAGAACATCAACCAATCTCACTCCTTCATCCCATAGGGTCAACACCCCTTTCCAGCATGAAGAAGTTAAAGTGGTCATTGTCCAGATATCCCTGAAGACTGAGAGAAAGATCAAATGAAAAAGAGCAGGAGTGACTGAGAAATTAGGATTTAGCAAATGACTGTGACTATTGACTCATTATATAGATATTTCTGTTTTAGTGCCCAGTGTTTTAGAAGAGCCAGAAGGAAGTACCCGAAGTTATTGAACTGCACTCCAGTAGCACCAATCTTTGATAATGATTGCATGACTGTACTGCCAAAGAAAAAAAAAAGATCACTTGTCTGTGTTTGCATGGATCTACTTCTGGATATTTTGTTCTGTTCTGCCCATACTAATCTGTCTTGGTTAACCTACCTCTATTGTAAGTCTTAAAATTGGATAGAGTGCAATCCTATTGGTCAATAAGAGGGGTAAGGGATATAAGACATTTGGGGTTTTCTTTTATCTTGTTGTTTCTTTTTTTCTGTTCCAAAATGTTCCAAAAATGATCCTGGTGAGAATGCACAACTGTGGTGATACTGTGAGTCATTGATTCTATATTTTGGATGGATTATATGGTGTATGGTGTCTCTCAATAAAATTACATTTTAAAATATATATAAATATATATAGCTCTACTCTTTAATCTTTTAAGAGTTAAGATAACATTGAATAAGAAATAAACATATTTCCTGATAATGCACATACCAAATGTAAAGAGATGATGTGGAACAAAGCCAACATAAAAGGGGAATGGAGAGATATGGGAGCAGGAATGCGTATATTTTGAAATTAAGTTGGGAGCTTTTCAAAATAGTAGTTTATAGACTTAGGTGGTATAATATAAACCCCAGAGTAACTACAAAAAATATTTTTAAAATATATGTTAACAAAAATGATAAAGGGAACAATTACTTATATCATGAAAGACCAGCTATACACAAAAGGGGGTTGCAATAAAGGAAAAGAGAGACAAAAAAGATAAGACAAAAAAAACAAAGTCAAAATGCCTGAAGTCTTGCCTTTACAGTAATAATACTGTGTCTCTTGCAAATCAAAAGACAAAGATCGGTACAATGGATTAAAAACTATGATCCGATCATAGGTTGTTTATAAGAGACCCCTCTTAGACCAAAGATGCGAACAGTTTGAAAGTGAAAGGATAGAAAAATAAATTCCATGCAAATAGAAACCAAAAGAGAGTTGTGTTATCTACACTAATATTAGATGAAATATACTTTGAATCTAAACTGTTATAAGAGACAAAGAAGGGAACTATAGATTAATAAAGGGTCAATCCGCCAAGAAGAAATAGCAATTATATTTATGCACCTAACCACAGGGCCCCCAAATACATAGACAAACACTGGCAAAACTGAAAGGAGAAATAGAACTCCTCCACAACAGCAGTCAGAGACCTCAATACGCCACTTTCATCAATTTTTAGAGCATCTAGACAGAAGATCAATAAGCAAAGAGAGAACTTGAATAATATGATAAATGGACTAGACCTAGCAGACACATACAAAACACTGCACTCTAAAACAGCAGGATACACAATTCTGACCACAATCTTCTCTGTCCACAATGGAATGAGGGTAGAAATCAATAACTGGCACAGAACTGGAAAATCCTCGAATAT
>PVIY010038018.1:5301-24316 GCA_004026745.1 Myrmecophaga tridactyla | reverse complement strand
AAAAAAAAAAAAAGAAGAGAGCCATGCTCTGGGCAAATACATAAAACATCCTCTGGATACGTATGCTCAGGGAAGCCCCCTGGCTGAGACAAAGATGTATGGGCCTCTCATATGCAGACACACACTCTTGAACTTTGTCCCCTAGATGTGTGATTATTATTATTTTTCATCTTAGCATCCTAATCAGTTACTGCAAATTTATTGCTGTTCTACTTTGTTTTTGCCCACTGCAGAGCTGGTTCAGGGTAGCCTTCCTAGTTTCTGTACTATGAAACATGGCTACTGCAGTGTCAGTTTTCAGGTGCCCCTCACTTTGAGTAAGCAGATCAGGCGGGTGGATATTTACACAGAGAACCCATTTGTGTGGACCACGTGCCCTGCTGAAGGAATCGCTGTAGCTTTCCTTTATGCAGCAAGCCCCATAAGCCGGTTTCACAGGGATACAGCTACCTGTGTCATTTTTATGGGCAACTAGCTGGCAAAGGATACACTTTATTAGGATGCTTCCACCTGCTCTTAACTTCCTACTCCATGGTTGATATTTGGTTCTTAAATGAGGGTTAGGGTACTGTGCATACCAGGCCTGCCCAGTATTCATAATTAGGGCCCCCTTACCTCCTTTTCTAAAACATGACCTCCCTCAAACTCTGCTCCCAAGGCCTGGGTTTAGTTTTTTGCAGCACACTTACTTCTGTCTGTAGTTGTTTTGTTGTTTACTTGTTTATAATCAAAGGTTTATTGTATGAGTTTAAGGTCCATGAAATGGTCTTTTTCACCACTGAAGTTTTAGTCCCTAAAACAATATCTAGCTGTCTGGAAGTTCTTGGTATTTGTTAAATGAATTAATAAGCGGATGAGTGAAAAGACGTACCATAAAAACTGGCCAGTTTTTCTCAAATGATTTCCTTCTTTCAAGAGAATAATGGAGTGCTGGAGGCCCTTGGGTGGTTTTCATGCCTATCTCTCCGTCTCCAAAGAAAGCTGGATTCCAGATACCCCTGTGGATTGGGCAAGGGTGAGGGTGTTATCACCCAAGGAATATTCCCTGTGTGCCTACCAGGTGCCAGGCCCCATGTGGGAGGTGGCAGATGCAACATGGGCAAGACAAGCAAGGTCCCTGCCTTCATGGAGCTTACAATTCGGTGTGGTTGACAGACATTAAAATAAATGAATGAATGGGTGAGGAAATAAGTTATAAGCGCTATAGTTGGCGGGGCGGGGGGAAGCCTATAACAGAGGATGAAGAAGGGAAACTAATTTAGATAAGGCAGTCAAGGAAGGTCTTTCTGAGAAGGTGGTAGTCTAGCTGAGACCTGAAGGCTGAGACAGAGCCAGTGGAATGATGTTCCAGGGAGAGGGGCCAGCAGGTACAAAGATCCTGAGGCAGGAAAAAAATATGGCATGTCAGAAAGGCTAGGAACTGGGGAGGAGGGAAGGGCCCAAGGGTGAAGTGTCTTATAGACCATGGTGAGGAGTTTGATTTTAATTTGAAGTGTATTGAATAACCATTGGAGGGTTTACCAGGCGTATCTATGGGGGTGGAGAGAGAATGGAATGATGGTAGGGAGAGAGCAGAGGCAGGAAGTAGAGAACACTGTTAGGAGGTGAGAGATGGGGTGACTTAGATTAGGGGGGTAACCGCGGCAAAGTGGATAGAGATGAGACTGAGTGTGGAAGTGGGACTAAGAGGACTTGTTTGTGGATTGGGATGGGAGAGAGGGGATGGGAGGAATTTTGGGGTGTCCCAAGTTTCTGGCCTGTGAAACTAGGGGAACGGTGGGGCAGTGCAATGTCCAGATGCTGTCAATGAAAGGCCCCATATTTATTGGAACATGTGAGCATTTTTCTTCAGAGTCTACAAGGGATGGGCAGCAAACGGTTCTGCTCCTGCAAATGGACGTGGTGCCTTAGCTGCAGATGTCTTTAAGATTAAATGTCACCCTGGGAGCAAAGTTTGCTGTCAGTTATTATCAGCCAGTACAGCATGGTTTTGAATCGTCAAATCCTTTCTGTGGCTGCCCCATTTCTTGTATTTGAAATTATGCCTGCACCTAGTCATCTGTGCTCTACCTTTATTTTTAAATTAATTTTTAAATTTAAAAATATATATAACAACAAACTCAAACATTCTTAACATATGATCATTCCGTTCTACATATATAATCAGTAATTCACAGTATCGTCACATAGTTGCATATTCATCACCATGATCATTTCTTAGAACGGTTGCATCAATTCAGAAAAAGAAATAAAAAGACAAAAAAGAAAAAAATTCATACATACCGTACCCTTTACCCCTCCCTTCCATTGATCACTAGCATTTCAATCTACTAAATTTAACATTTGTTCCCCCTATTATTTATTTCTGTCCATATTTTTACTCATCTGTCCATGAGGTAGATATGCGCTCTCCCTTTGAAAGGTGTTCCTGCAGAAAGTAGAGCTGAATCGGGTCCCAGGAGGGCAGAACCGTGGTGAGGGCATAGGAATGGAGATTCGAGCTCAACAGCAAGGAAGAGCTTGCTATTAACCAGAGTTTCCTCGTGGGGATGATTCTCCTATCACTGGGTGTGTTCAAGAAGAACCTGGCAGGACGCTGGAGCATCCCCAACCTGGGAGGGAGTTTGTGTGAACACCCCTTTCTCCTTGCTTCCTTGTGTCTCAGGAGTCCAACAGCTGCTTCCCATCCACTGCACAAAAACCCTCTGCCTAAATCCCATCTGAACCCTGCCCTGCTAGCTCTGGGATTAGCAATCTCAGTGCAGGAGAAGGGCACACCCGGCGTGGGTGGGGTGGGGGGCTGGGCTGGTGCCCTGCAGGCCTGCCCTCGGCCTCCCAGCTTTCCAGGAAACCGTGTCCTCCTGGATCTGGGGTTACGAGAGCCTGGCGTGGCCCCTGCAACGCCTGCACTCACAGGCTGGCCTCCCGCAGAGTCCACGGGTGTCATGGGTTTCATTCCTGACCAAAGCCATCTGGGCGATCCCTTCTGAGGCCTCTCTCAGGGCTGAGGCGGACGCCCTCTCCCCCTTACCCCACAGAGTAGGAGCAGCTGCCTGGAGATGGAGAGGGCTCTCTGCCTCGGGGGTCCTCAGGGGAAGGGCCCGCACAGGCGGTGACAGCGGCCGCCTGGTCCCAGCTGCGGGTGTGGGGGGTTGGCCGGCGCTGAGGGAAGGCTCTGGACTCTGGCAGGCACATTGCTTTGCTCCTGAGCAGCCTCAGCTGCTGTAATGGGCCCCGTGGAGCCCCTGGAAGGGAGAGTGCTGGTGTCGAGTGCAGCTCTGGGGAGGGACAGCCCCTTCTGCCACCCATGTTGACTTTTGTTCTTTCTTCCCCTCTCTGAGCCTCATTTTCCATATCTGGAAGATGAGAATATAAGAGAGTGGAATGAAATGATGAATGGAATGAGCCTCGTGGAGTTTTGGCACATAGTAGGTGCAGAGAATGAATGCTAAGTCTCCTGAAATTTTCTTTTTCTTTCCCCTCTCCTTTATCATCAGTAGCAGTAGAATTGCTTACCAGTGGCGGTGGTGGCTTGGAGGGATAACAAGTTCCTCTTGGTTGGTCTGAAGGCCCCCTGCTTTTGTGTACTTTTATTTTGTTAAAAAAAGGTGATACTAGAGAAGGTGGGCAGCAGGGTTCACTGCTGAGCTGTAGGCCAACTGGCATGCCAGGGAGGGTAGTGCCTGGCTGTGGGGGGGGGCCCACAGCTGGGGGAGGGGGGGAGGGGACCACGGGTGAGAGCAGATTGGATTTCCAGGCTTCCCAGATTGGGGCCCAGTTGACAGCTGGCTGGGGGCCAACCGGCAGGGGCTGGAGATAGCCCTGCCCCCAGGCTGCCTTGTTTTCCCAGCCAGCTGACCCTGTTATTTTTAGCTCTGGAATATTCCTCCCAAGCCCCCTCTAGTTCCGTTTATCTTGCATCTCGGTCCTTGCTTCTATCCTAGAGACTGCTTTAGGAGTAGGATGAGATGAAGGAAGGAAGAAGGATTGGGGCTGCCATAGAAGTAGAAAACATGGGAGACCCTGACTGGGGGAAGATATGGGGATTGCCTTTTTCCCCAGCCCTCCCCTAACCTTCCACCCCCACAGGCTGCCTTTTCCTCCTTCCTCCATTAGCTGGCTTTGGGGACATCTGCCAATGCTCATACTCTTACCTTACCTCTGGAACCTTTAGGGAAAGGCACCCCTGGGGGTGGGGGGCAGGCAGGAATGGGCATCCTGGGCAGGATGCATGGTCCTGGGAATGAAATGTATGTGAAAATGAACAATAGGAGCAACCAGTCTGGGAACAGGATTTAGGCAGAACTCGGGAGGTTTGTTTCCCCCCTCTCAGCCTCAGTCGCATCCTCTGTAAAATGGGAATAATAATAGTTTCCTCTCAGCACTGTTGTGAGGGTTGCAGAGATGCTGTCCACATAGCACTTTCTAATGTGTGGAAAATGCTCAATTAGTGTCCGCAGAGCTGTTAGGATAGGGTCCATGTCATCCTTTGAGGGTGTTTGTGGGATACTGGGGGTGTAGGCATTTCCTGGAGTCTTCCTTTCATGCCAGTTGGAGAAAGCCATACTCCTCCCAAGGGCCTTAGCCACTGCTGGGTGCTGAAGGCTGTGTTCTGGTGACAGGCTTGTGTCCTAAATCCCCAGCCTTCTCTCACGGCCCCCTGTCTGCCCTCCCCACCCCCCCGTCCCTTCCCAATCCCGGGGTGTTGGTCTGCATTAATGTGCAAGGCCAGGATGCTGGCTGCCTGAGTGGAAAGGCCTTCTAGATCATATGCCTCCTGCCAGCCCCCCAGTCACAGACCTCAGGGCCAGGTGAGGAGAGGAGCACAGCTGGGGTGGGGGAGAGTGGAAGGAGGAGGGAGGCGGAATGCTGAAGCTTCCCTCCATGATCACCTGACTGGGTGGGGCCACCACCCCCTTTTGTCCTCTCCTTTAAGCCTCGTATGGGAAAGGCCCATCCTCTCCCATGGAGGGGCCTGGCACTGTCTGGGGCTGGAATCCGGGGAAGAGGCCAAGGTGGTTTGTTAGTCGTGACCTTTGGTAGCCCCCAAAGAACAAGAACGGCAGGAGTATTGGGGCCACTGGCTGTGGTCAGTGCATCAGTCAGCAAATGACTTTTGAGCTCCTGCTAGCTCCAGACACAGAGGGGAGACCCAGAGCGACAGAGGCCATTTCACCGGCAGCCTTTGGGGGCTGTGTGTGGAGAGTGGGTGCAGCGTACCCAGGCCAGTCCTGGGCGGAGGCAGGGGGCCCTTTGGGGCAAGCCCTGTCCCCTGGGTATGGGACTGATGCTACTAGACGTGGAAAGAAGGCAGCCACTTGCCTTATCCTGGGAAAGGCACTGACCTTCAGAACAGGAGACAGAAATAGCCCGGGAGAGGACAGAACCCAGTGCGGGAGAGCTGTCCGGGCAAGCAGGGGGCAAGCCCAGACATGAGGAGGGGAAGAGAGCCATGGCTCCCCGCGCTACTGGGCCAGGTGCTGTGCTGGCCGCTTCACATGTCTTTTCTCAACCATTTCTCACCTCCAGCTCGTGGGGGCGGCATCCACATCTCCATTTTTCAGATGAGGAAACTGAGGCTCCGAGAGGACCAACCAGTAGTCAGCAGGGCTGGGACTTTGCCAGGCCTAGCTGGTGGGACAGTACTCTTTGTCACATTGCCTGCAGCCCCTTCCTCACCTCCCCCCTCCCCCACCCCCACCCCCACTCACTGCTGTGGTCACCTTGGGTGGGGGGAGGGCTGGGGAGTGCCGGCTGAACTTGAACCTGTACTGGAGGCTGACCTGGAACAGTGGAGGAGGGAAACCAAAGGAACCTCAACAAGTTCTGTTTATTAAATGACCCCAGATCCCCTTCACTTTGGCAGACCCCTCCCCTGTGGCCGTGGCAAGGACGAGCTTGGGGGAAAGGCCCTAGCTTAGGCCTGGGAGGGTGAGACCATCAGGCTCAAAATAACAGGCTGGCTGGCTGGCTCCCCTCTTCTCCCTGCCCGCTGACTTCCGAGCCTCAGCAGCTCCCAGCTGTTTCTGCTTATCTGAAGCCAGGGAGGCTGGTTGCCTGGATACCGGCGCTGCCGCTGATTAGCGGTCGGGTCCTTCAGGGCCAGGCGGAGCTGCCGCATCTCCGGGCGCCGGGCGGGGCGCCCCCAGGCCCCTCGGCTCGGCACAGGCCCTTGGAGAGGAGGCAAGGGAGGATAGTGGGCTGCGGTGGGGTGGGGGGTGCTTATGGAAAAGGCCCCCCTTTGCCAGGAGTTGTCTCAAAGGGGGAGCTTTGGAGCCAGAAAGGCCATTAAACCTGAGTCCTGTCACTTCTTGGCTGAATGACCCTGGCCACATTAACATCTCTGAGCCTCTGTTTCTGTGTCTGTGGAGAGGGGATAAATGTCCCCTGCCTCAAATGGCTGTTTAGAGGGTGAATGTGATGGCTAGGTGAAGGCAGGTAGCACAGTCCGCAGTGATAGTGGCTCCCTGCCCCCACTAGGGGTGGGTTCTTTCCCAGCAGGGTGGACTATGCCTTCTCCAGAGAAGCCCGAGGCCGGCAGCTGGGGGCGTCGGAAGAGGCAGCACTGCTCCTGCTTCCTTGCTCCTGGGATGGGAGCTGTGACCTGCCCAGTACCAGGACAGGGTTTGTTTGGGGGGCCTACAGGACCCTGGAGCAGGTCCACAGTCTGCATCTTGCTTGGGGACAGCTTCCTCTCCTTTAAATGGGAAAGGAAAAAAAGAGGTTGCATCCAAACAAATGCTGAATGCTCTGGTCCACTGTCCTTTCTTGGCAAAGAGAGGAGAAGGGGCTGGACTGGAGGTGGGAGAGTAAGGGAGGGGCCCACACAATCTAATGTGGCCTTGGGTGGTGGTGGGGGCGGCAGACCCACTGGGCAGCAAGGCCAAGGGGCAGCAACACAACCATGAGGGACCTGTTCTTTGGTTCCTTCAGCTCCCGTGGCCCCAAGCAGCCTTCCTCACTTGCAGGGTGAGTGAGGCAGACTCCAGGGCTGTGAGATGAGGCAAAGGACAAACCTGAATTCATCCTGTGGAGGGGGCTTTTCCCGAGCTCACCCCTCAGCTCTCCAGAAACCCTCTCCAGAGCCAGGTCCAGGTTGTGGGCACAGGGTTGGAATGAGGAGCAGCAAATGACCAAAGGGCTTGAGGGGCCCCAAGAGGTATCGGGGACATCGCAGCCTCTCTTGTCCACCCTCTTGACTCCAGAAAAAGGCAGAGAAGAAAAGGGACAGTGGGGGTGGCCGTGGGGCACACTGTCCCGCCAGGGCCTTTACTTTTATACCCTCTGAGTGGCGTGTGAGCCCTGCCTGTGGCCTGATGGTATGGCCAGTGGAGCCCATGAATAATGCAGAGAGGAGCTTGGGCAGCTAGAAAATAGTTACTGTTTCATCAAAGCAGCAACCAGCCCTGAATACAAAACGGAGAGAGAATGGGGGAGTGGGGGCGCCTGGAGCGTGAGGGGAGGCTTGGGGCTGCACTTGGGGTACTGGCTGAGGACTCGCCTCCCAGTTAGCTCCAGCACTGGCTGTGGCTTCCGCAGGGGTCAGGAGCCTGTTGACCAGGCTCCTGCCCTGGCCTTGCCCAGGGCGGTCTCCAGTGGGTTGGGAGACAGCGCCCATGACCGAGGCACCTTCACGGAGGTGCTGGGCCAGGCGACGGGGCGGGGTACAGATGGTGGGGTGGTGGTTCCAGGAGAATGGGAGTTTGGGGGTGCTTATGAGCCAGAAGAAGAAAGTAAATCCCATAAGGAGGAATTTAGAGTAGGTCTGGGGGAAAAGATACCCACCTCTCCTCATGCACAGAGCTGACCTGCCCCAAAGAGGCCTCAGAGGTACATGTCAAGACGTTTTCCTGAGGTCAGTGGGAATCGTGGAAGCATTTTAATGGGAGAGAGATGCAATCGGATATAAAAGTATGAGCGAATTCACTCGGGTTGCTAGGTGGAGACTGCAGGGTGGCCAGAAAATCCAGAAACACGATTAATACCATGTATTGTCATGTGAAATCAGCAGATCGTTCCTGATGTGTGTGCCCCTACTTCCAGACTCCATGGCCACGCTGTGATTTGGGTGGGGAGGGAGAGGATGCAGGGTGAGCTAAGGGACGTCGCCAGCGGTGGTGTGGCAGAAGGCCCTGGCAGGAGCCCAGGCGAGAGGTGTTCATCCCACTCAGAAGAAGGCAACCGAGTGGTGCCTTCTATCCAGAAGAGAAGCCCTGGGGGCTTTGAGTTGGAAGTAATGGGAAAGGTGATACAGTTCCTGTAAAATAAGTAGTTGACAGCTAGAAGTCCGGCTCTGGACTCCGAGACCCTGATGTGGCCGGGATGTGCCTTGTGACCACAAGGACTTTAGTGCTAAGCGATCGTCCCAGGAAGAAGGGGCCAAGTGAGGCTCTAAGAGGTCCCATTAAAGGCTCTGTTAAAGTCCTTCCAGCTGGACCCTTGGGCTGTGGGTAATTCCCTTACCGGGTACTACTTCTGTGCCAGGAGGGGACCCTCTGCTGTCTTTGATCCTTGCACCTCTGAAGCCCAGGGCATCTGGAGGCCTTTCTTCTCTCTACCTGCAGCTGGACCCTCAAGCAGCCCCAGAAGGAGACTTTCCCGAGTGTAATACCCCAGGAGTGAGGCGTCCTGCTCTCCTACTTCTTCCTCTGCCAGCAGCAAGCCCAGAGGGGCTCGAGGGCCTGGGCAGGCACTGATGGGGTGCCCTGGGGTAGTGGGGGTTGAGTGTAAGTTCTCAGGGGGCTGGTGGAAAATGGTTCCCATGGGATGAGTGTTTACTGCTCTCTGCTTCTTCTCAGCCCCGAGGGCCTCCTGGCTGCTCTCCTGCTGGCATCCAACTCCATGCAACGACACCGGCACCGCGGAGAGGGTTTCCCACAAACACATCCCCAAATGATATGTGCAGGCAAATAATCCAATTACAGAAGCAAATAGCAGCCCGGAGAGAGGGCCTGCCCATGAACAACCTTAGCGAGGGAGAAGGGAAATATGTTCAGCTGAGATTGGGGGTGGGGGACAGAGAAGGCTGGAGAAGCCAAGAATGCAGGGAAAGGCTGTAGGGCAGGAGGAGTCGAAGAGAAGGAGGCTCTGGGGCTGGCAGGAGACTCAGGGTCCCAGTGACCTGGTGAAGACAGGTGAGCTTCAAGCTGGATGGGGCGGAGAAGAGTGTGGATCAAAGGATGAGTGTGCATTTGTGTGTGTGTGTGTGTGTATACATGTATGTGTGTGCACCTGTGCACACAGAATAGCAAGAAAATTAGACAAGGCTGGACATGTAGGTGAGGGCTGGCTTGCCAAAGGTTGTGGGTGCTATGCTGCAAATTTTGGGCCTTAATGGAATGCAGTGGACACATTTAGTAAGATTCGTGTTTTGAGGTCAGATTGGAATGGTAGGGAGCCGAGGGCTGCTCAGGAAGCTGTTGCAGCAACCCTCACTAGAAATGATGAAGGCCTGAAATGACATCAATCATAGCACCCTTCTCTGGCCTCAGTCCTGATGGGCCAGGCATGGTTTACACCCTTTGCAGAGAATGATTCACTTCCATCATCATCGCAATCCTACAAAGTGGGTACTGCTGTTAGCCCCTCGCAGAGCAGGAAACCGAGGCTGGGAGAGGTGAAGTAACATTCTCCCATTCCCCTAACTGAGCAGGAAAGCTAGATTCAGTCTGGCCACAGAGTCCACACTACGCGCGAAGGCCCTGGTTAACTTGAAAGCTTCTTGGGAAGGTGGGGGGTAAGGCAGAGGGAGAAATCGAAGATGAGGTCAGGGGAGTGGGAGCAGGTGTCCCTCTCCCCATTTCAGAGAAACGGAGGCTCAGAGTGGAGGATGGTAGCGTATCTGACTTGGGCGGGTGACATTCAAAGCACAGCCCCATCCCACATGTGAACCTTAGAAGAAGAGAGTTCAGCTGGCGCTCGAGGCCCTGGAAAATGAAATTCCGACAGTGTAATCATGAAAGGCCCCGATGGGAAGGAGAAGGGGAGGCGCCTAAGGAGACAAAGTGGATTGCTGCGAAGCCGGCAGATGAGCTCAGCCTGGAGAAGGACGCTTTCAAAGCTGGAGGAAGGGCGCACAACCAAGGGCGAGAAGAAAGGAGAGAGACCGAGACTGCAGGGATAGAGCTGGGCATGTGCAGCCCACACAGAACTGAGGCTTGCAGAAAGGGCTGGGAACAGAACAATTTTTTTTTTTTTAAGATGGGGGGCAGGGATGTAAGGGAGATTTTTTTAGGTTTTGCTAGAACCAGGAAGACCTGCTTGGAGGCGAGAGCTAATTCTGCATTCAGGGATGACAGATATACCAGATGCTATTTGTCAATGATCTCCTCTGTGAAGATAATGGAAAGGGAACAAATGTGCTTTAAAAAAAAAATGTAAAAGGTAGTGCAAATATTAGCAAGAGGGATTGAAACCCTATATTGGGAAGACAAGATACCTGGAAAAGGGTGAGATTCCCGTCATAGGAGGCATTCAAGCAGAGGCTGGAGGCCCCTCTCACCAGGGGTTGTAGAGGAGATTCCCCTGAGATTCACAATGCAAACAACCTGCTTATGCACAGTCAGACCTTCTGACCCCTAATTCCAGTCCACCAGAGTGGAGGGCAGCCGGACAGTAGCCCAGAGCTACTTGTGCTCTGCCTCAGAGAGGGGCAGTAAAAATCCAGCATTGCTTTAGGGCCTCTGCCTGGGCTGGGTAATACAGGGCAGATCAGAACCTTGGGATATGGTGGTTTTCTCACTGTGACTTTAAAAGTACATACGAAACTTTTCAGCTTTATTTTTATTATGAAGCACTGGATGCAAGATCCCTTCACCACATCTCCTAACCCTCACTTCACCCCAGGGGGTCCCTAACCCTCTCCCAAATTCATACCCATCTACCCATGTTTAGCTTCCCCCTTACCCTACCCTTCAGCCCCTCCCCATCTATTTCTATGTCCTCAGTGCCTGGGAGTCCCGAGGGGCATGGAGAGCGCCTCTCCCTGGTGACAGGGGAGACAAGCAGAGACATAACAGCAATGCAGGGGAGAGTGGCTTCCCTCTTTTCCTTCTTCCCCTCCCTTCTGCATCTCTCCACATTGTTCTCCTCCAGGTCCCCTCTCTGTCTTTACAGCCAGCAGGATTAGCTGGCCAGAGATGAGCCGGGAGCCCTCACCTCCCCTATCATCTGTCCATCAAATAAGGAGGCGGCACGATCATTAGGGTGCTCCCCCTGATCCCTTCACCCCAACAATCCATGCCACTAAGTCCTCTGAAGTAGCTCCAGGCCTGGATTTCCAGAGATGCCGTGTCTACTCCCTGTGCATTGGCTGCAGGTGGAGGAGAGGAACAGGGAGTGTGACTTTGGCTGGGGAAAAGAATCTGCACAAGGCTTTCTTTGACCTTGAGATGGCCTCCTGCCTGCCCTCCTCTCATGGGGTGGGGAGCTGGAATTTTACCCTCTTTGGCAATGGCAACCCCAGTGCAGCTTTCAACCATTCTCTAGGGATGGCTCCGTGTTGTCAAACTTCCAGTCTGATGCCTGGAAGACAGGGTGAGGGTGGGAGGTGGGGAGGGGGATGCCCGCGCCCGCTCTCAGGCACGGGCTTAGGTATGAAGGAGGAGGCTTGCCTGGGCTACTGAAGCGTTTCCTCCAGCCACCTGTCACCACCATCGTCACCTCGAGATGCAGCAGATGTCAGAGACTCACTCTTGGCTGGCCCTTACCTGGCCAGACAGCGTTTTTCCAACGATCTTCTGACTTTAGATTCCAGGTCCCTCTTTTACTGGACGGGGTTCCAATTGCTATGACACTCTGTGTGACAGCCAGAAAGTCACTTTGCCTCTCTGGGCCCAGCGTGTGACAGGAGGAGCTGGATCAGCCAGCCACGCCACCTGCTCGGGTGTTCCCGAATGAGAAGCCTCTGGTTGCTTTGACTTTCTGGCCTCTTCCAAGTTCCCTTTAGTTTTTTTCTCTAAAATCAAATGAATAAACATGTTGTTTATCCTTGATATATATTTAATGCATACTCACAAAAGAAAAGAAGCCAAAGGCTGTTTTAAGAATCACCTCCTAGAAAACCATCACAATTAACATTTTTGTGTATGTTAGTTTTTTTCTTGCACCATTTATTCCTCTGGCTGGTGCCAGAGGATTGACCCTGGGGCAAGTCAGTGAGGGTCCCTACCCTCGAGGTGCTTACATGTCAGTGGGGAGATACATAATCCATATGACGTCTCCAGACAAGTGAGAGGCAGCTCTCTATGCACACCCCTTCTCTGTCCCCATCTCTATCGCCATTGATTTCCCTCCCCAAGAATCCTTCCTTTTCTTTTGCACATCTATGACTTGATAGAAAAAAAAATGCAGGGCACAGTGTGGAGGTGCCAGGGCGCTGTCTGGGGTCAGGGCTATGCTGGGGCTGTGCTCCTGGGAGGGAGTCAGCACCCACCCTTTGTAGAGGCAGGTCTCACTTGGATGCTTGCCGAGCGGAGAGTGCTGTCTGGGCCTCTGTACTTCCCATCAGAAAATCCTCATGGCAGCGGGGCGGGGGAGGAGGGGCCCTGCAGGAGCACCCCTTGGGCTGGGAGAAAAGGCGTGGTCACAGGGCTGGGCCCACAGCCATTGCCGAGCCAGGGACAAGGACCTAGTGTGCTCCCGAGGAACTGGGGTGTCTCCTCACCCTTTCCCTCCATCCCAAGTGATGCGAAGGGGAAGGAGGGGTGGTGAGGTGGCTGAGGAGGGAAGGGAAAGTGAGAAGGGAGGGGAAGGAGGGGAGGAAAACCAGCCTCGTTTCCATAGCAACCACACATGTGAGCCAGCTGCAGTTGCCATGGAAACATGGGGAGCCGGCTCAGAGACTGCGCTGTCTCAAGGGAGTCACAATTTTTGACCAAAAAAAAAAAACCTTTGATAATAATAAAGGGAAAAAAAAAATAATGAAAGCCACCCTCTCTGGGGTCGGGGGCACTTCCGAGTGTGGTGACAAAAGAGAGGGGGGACTGTGCTGTGCGGGAGGAGGCTGCCGTCGCCCACAGCCCCTTCTGCTGGCTGCCGAGAATTGCAGAGTCAGTGTTCTGGAGCCGGAGGGGGCCTCAGAGATCAACTCGCCACCTCCCCCCCACTCCCCTTGATGGATGACGGAGGGAGGCTGGCCCTTCCCGCAGGGTCCCAGGTCAAGAGGAACCAGCTCAGGGAAACCCCCGGGACTCCAGAGAGAGGGCAGGGAAATGCCAGCTCAGAGGGGTGGCTGAACCAGTGCATTGAGACTGGGAAGGAAGAGAGAAGGGTGGAGGAGGCGAGCTCCCAGCTTCCCATGTGTTTGGCTGCTCGGCCTCTTTCTTCCTTGCCCTTCACCCCACACCTCTGCTAAGTGCTGTCACCTGGGATCTGGGTCGTCTGGGGACCGGTTTAGTCCCCACCAGCAGGGCTGGGGAGAAATCGCCAGTCAGGGTCCATGCGAGAGCTCAGGCTGAAGACAGAGAAGGGGAGACGGAGGGAGAGCCCCAGGGCAGCCTGTGCAGCCTTCTCCAGGGAAAACCTTGGGGCTCTCGGACATCAGCTATGGGCACAGGACAGCAAGGGATGTTCATCCGGGCACTGGCTCTACAGTAGATATTTGGCCAGAAGAAGACGCTGTTTTTAAGGGTCAAGTGCAGGAAAGATCAGTCAAGACACAGGTTAGTACAGGAAAGTAAGGGCTTTTTAAAAAATCAGGATTCTAAAGGCTTCTGAATTGTAGGACTCCATGGATGGCTGGGCCCATGATAGATAAGGGAGGCTTTTCAACAGAGGCATCTCTGCATTTATCTCTTATATATACACATATATTTTATTTTCCAAAGTCCACTCATTTGCTTCTCTCAACAACCTTGAAAGGCAGATGTACCCACCCCCATTATAACGATGAGGACACAGAGAGGTTATGACCTTGCCCAAGGTCACACAGCTCCCAGTGGCAGAGCTGACTCCAAACCCCAGCCCCAGAGCAGGATGCCAAGCCCGCTGCAAAGGAAGGGCCTGGAGGCAGGCGTGACGAGATCCTGCCCCAGGACCGTGGCAGAGGCACATGCCGCAGGTCAAGGGCACCTTTGGGGCAGGTGCATCTGCTGTCCCCGTGTCTGGGAGCTCCGTGTCCTCTGTCCCTCAGGGCCTTGTGTGGCCTTTGGTGGAGCCCTGGAGGTGAGGGTGAGGGCAGGAGGGGACCGCAGAGGATGGGAGGTGGGACTCGGCCAGACGTGGGGGTGGTGGGGCAGACTTGGCTCTGGCTCGGCTCACCTTCCCGAGCCGCTGTCCTCTTGTCAGCTGCCCTTCACCACCACCCCCCGCCCCGCCCCAGACTCCAAGGCAGCGACCACGTGGGTAAGTTGCCATGGAAACTGTGGAGCTCTATTTGAAAGCAGCACACAGTGTAATCTGAGATGGCCGGGGCCGGGGGTTGGGGCGCCTGGCCTGGGATGCCAGAGGTGGGTAACCCTACCTGTTTGGCTAAGTCCTCCTAGCTCACCCCTTTCCACTGAAACCATCTGCTTTGAGGCCTCACCCCCCCTTATTTCCCACACAGAACCCCCCACCCCCCCACAGTCCCAGCTGCCGCCGCCGCTCTCCTTCCCCAGCCCTGTCTGTAATCTCGGCAGTAACTCCACAGGCCCAGCCCTCACCCTCCAGAGAAGGAGAGACCGGCCCATTACACACCATGGGGTGCCAAAGACCCAGAGACTATCCGGGCCATACAAGGGTGGGCTCTGATGGTGGGGGGTGGGGGTGGACGGGTAGGGGGAAGGAGGGGAGGGGATGGCGGGCCGGGCAGGGTCTGAGAGCTGAGAGGGGCAACAGCTGAATGTGAGGGCAGGGAGAGGGGTAGGTTTGCAGTGGCCTCCGAATCGCCCCGTGGCCTTGCCCAGGACCTCCCAGTCCCCAGCTCACGCATGGTCACGGCGCCCCTCTTGGCCTTGCCTCCTGGCACCTTGACTGGGCTGCTCTCCCCGAGTGATAGCAGAGGAGTTGAGAGCTTCATCTCTGCACTTTGCTGTGTGACTTGGGACAAATTACTTAGCCTTTCTGGGCCCCAGCTACCTCCTCTACAAGGCTAAGAAAATAACTGCCTCGTGGTGTTGCTGGGGTGGGGGTGGGGGGTTCAGTGAGACGATGCTTTCAAAACGCTTAGCCTAGCACCGGGTGTCAACAGCAGCAGAAGTATGATTATTTTTATTATCCATCCCTCATGAAGGGAATGAGTCCCATCTCCTCCACGAAATCCTCTTTTCTCTAAGGAGGGAGGAACTGGCATCCTCAGCATGGTCCTTGAGACAGGTGCTCTTTCTTAGCCCCATCTTACAGCCATGGACACTGAGGTGCAGCCAGAGTGCCTTGCCCTCCGTCGTTGGCTATGAAGGAGAAGGGCCAGGATTCAGACTCGGACAGTTTGGTGCCCACGCCAGGCTTTTCCCGCCACAGGGCACGTCTCAGGGATGGCGGGTGGTGGGGTACCTTCCCCAGCCATTGTCCTTCCGATTCAAAGCAAGCGATTCCTGCTTCGGATTTCTTTCTTACCTCCTTCTCACCTTGATTCACTGCAGAAGGGGTGGAGAGTAAGGCGGTAAACAGACGCAGGGGGGTGGGTGTCTGGGACTCAGCGGCATGGCCTGGTCCCCTGGGGGCTCCTGCGGCAGGGAGCTGGGACTCTGTGGGAAGCAGGGGACCTGACCCAGGAGTCCCCAGGCAGGCGGAGAGCTCCAGGTCCTTGGCCCTCTGGCTTTCTGCTCAGCTCTGACCTTGGGCTCTCATCCCTGATTTTCCAGACAGGAGCTAAGGCTGGGACCGAGGCTGGGGAGGCAGCAAGGGAAGGCATAATGGTCAATCTTGCCCTGTTTTTTTCTATTTGGGGACTCAAGGTGTCTCTTTGGGTGAAGAGGAGGGAGCAGGAGAAGATGGGTCGCGGGAGAGAAAGAGGGGGAGAAAACAAGAAACCGGAGGGAGGAAATGGAGAAGGGGGAGGGAAAGAGAATGATGGGGAGAGGGTGGAGGGGAAGGACACGGAGGAGGGCGGGGGAAGAGGGTGATTCTAAAAGTGTGATTCTAAGCTCCGAGGAAGAAGAAAGGATGAGAAAGCAAGAAATTAGCTTCAAGGGAATGATGAAAGGGGGAGGGAACTGAGGTTGGTGGGAGAGCGAGAGAAGGAGGGGGAGGGTGAGAAAGTGAGTGAGGGAGAGAGAGAAAGAGCTGGAGGGAGGGAAATGAAAGAGAAAGGAACAAAGAAAGAGCAGCCGCCTCCCTCCTACCAAGTGAAGGCCTCCGAGGGCCCTGAGGGGCTGAGGAAACTGGCAGCAAGCCGTGACTCAGCCTCAGGGCGCTCCTGCCCTCTGATAAATTCTTTCTGGCTCAGCAGTTCCACGGGGTGGGAGGGGGGCACCCTCCTCCACCAGCCACCCCCTTTCTGGTGGAGCATCTTCCCTGAGACCCCTGTGAATCTCCCATCTCCCAGTCTTCGTGGCTGGTGCCTGTCCTCAGAGTTCTCCCAGGTGCAGTGCCCTGGACAATTCTTCTAGAACCTTCTGAGGAGGCAGAAACCTGTTACGGTGCTGCAGAGGAGTGGGTGTGCAAGGAATTCCCCCTCCTGCCACTGCTAAAGCCTGGCGCCTTTTGAAGAAGGCAGCGCCCAGGAACCGACTCCACCTTAACAAAAGAACTAAAATGTATTGAGAGCTTAGCAGGAGCTAAGCATGCTATATGCTTTATCTCATTTAATCCTCACAGCAACCCTGAGAGGTCCTATTACTATTATTACCATTTTCCAGAAGAAGAAATGAGAACTCAGGGGGCTGGGTATTTTGCCCAAGCCCACAGAACTCATAAGAGAGGAGCCAGGCCTATAACTCCACAGCCATTGTCTGACCACAGCTCTCAGGAGACAGAGGTCACAGCCCACCTGGGATTTGAGCATTGGCCGGGGCTGAGGCGGGAGGGTCTGGAGTTGGCAGCTCTGAGGGGCCCTGGAAAAGATAATGATCTGTGATGATGTGGGCAGGTCTGGGAAGGCTCTGTGCCTCAGTTTCCCCACCCATCACTACATCTGCCATAAGAATGTGCTAAGGAGGAGCTGACCAGAAGAGCCAGGACAGGTGACCCTGTGAGGCGTCCACTCACAGGAAGGAAGACCTGGGAATCTGGAAAGAAAGCGAAATAGCGTCCTCTTCCAACAGCCTCACTGGCATCTCTCAGAAAGACCAGATGGGTGACAATGAGGCATTCCTTTCGTGGGGAGAAAGGGACACACACACACAAACACACGCACACACACAGATACACACACATCATTGTTATCTTCACAACCACCCTCCAGGGCACATGAAGTGCGCCTAGCCTTGTTCTACTGCTGGTGCTTCCTGCAGCAGGAAGAGGAAATCCCCCTGACTGGGTGTGTGGACTGGAAGGTCAAGTTTCTGCCTTCAAGGCACCATGCGGGCTCTCAGGGACCCTGCAGCCACTCAGCACCCACTCTGTGCCCAGGCCCCAGCATGCCTCCTTCCCCTGCAATCGTAGCAATCCTCCTGAAGATGCCATTCCTCCCCTGGGTGACACCTGCACCCTCTTTGCGACCCTCTCCAGCCGGGCAGAGGAGCTGTGCCTGCTCCCCTTCCACCCCAGGCCCTGGTGAATTCCCCTTGTCACCTTCCATCAGGCTTCACGACAGAGTTGCCAGTTTGGAAAAGGGCTTCCCCCTCCTGCTTCCCTGCTCAGATGGCGGCTGCCTTCCCCAGGGACCAGTGATGCAGCAGCTCTGACAGCCTGCGGTTGCCATGGCGATGGCCCTGGCTTGGGTTTCTGCGGGACCTGGGTTGGGAGGATGGCAGAGAGGGCATGCGTGTGTGCACGGGTGTGGCCCATCTCACCCTGAGGTCTCACCGGGTAGAATCCCAACCTCCTGGGGTGGGGACCGCCCCTCCTCACAGTCCTGCCTGAGCCAGCTGTCCTGGGTCACAGCAGCAGGGAATATTGGGAGACAGGCAGAGGGATACTGGGCTTAAAGAAAGATGCCCCAGAAGCAAAACTGGAGGGTGGGGGTGGAGCTGGGCAGCAGTGGAGCTATCAAAAGATGGAGGCCTGGATGTGGGGTGGGAGCTGAAGGAAGGAGGGGCCAGGACAGCTGAACAGACTGAGGGAAGGAGCCCAAGTCTCAGAGGAGGAGACCCAGGAAGGGGTGGGCCTCTTCTTTCTGCTATCCCCCCAGGGGGTCTCCCGCTGCGCTCCCCAGCCAGAGAGAAGGCCCCTCTGCTCCTCCAACATGATCTGTAATTTCCGGCAGACATTTGAGGTCCCTGACATCTGCATAATGTGGGCCAGTCTCTTAGCAACGGGAACAGCTGTCTGGCATTTCCAAGATTAAACTGTAACTATACACGGTCCTTGCCAGGGGGAGGGGAGGGGGAAGGGGGGATAAACACTGCCTCCTGGCATTTTCAAACTCATTTAGCTTTTATTCATTTCCTGCCTCCAGTAAAGGAGGCCAGGGATTTGGGCTGGGCGAGGCGGTTCCTGCCCCTGCCGCTGCTGCCGCTGAGATTGCAGATGGCAAGATCTGTTTGCTCACGGGCGGGTGGAGGGAGAAGGGGGTAGCACTAGTTTTTTGCTTGTTTGTATTTATTTTTTCTTTCTTTGTGGGCACAGCGGTCCTGGCACACACAGGTGGGGCCCCCGGAGAAGGGCAGTGTAGTCCATCGGTTGGCGCCCTGGGGTCTGCTTTAGCCTATTGAGCTCACGGCTATTCACTCCGTGACCGCGGGCCACACACCTTCACCAGACGACACCTCCACTTCCCCGCCCGTAAAAGGAGAGCATCCTACCACCCCTGAGGGTTACTGCAAGGGTGAAATGGGCATGCACTCAGGCAATAGAATTGTCATTAATAATAATTGAATTGGGCCTCTCCTTCCTCTGGTCAGCCCCCCACACCCCCTAAGGCTCTGTTACTGGGGCAAGGAAAGACACGGTCCATTTCCCTGGGAGGGAGCCACCACTTTGCACGCCTGTTCTC
>PVIY010038017.1:0-24221 GCA_004026745.1 Myrmecophaga tridactyla | reverse complement strand
CATCTCTCTTAAGTTTTGTTCACAAATACAAATTTGGAATGCATAAATATTATTGGCATTAAGTTGAACTAAATGAAATTGCATTTTTTAAATGTCTTTTATTTTTTAATCTTTTTTAGTTATTTTTATTGCTATATATTATGTATTCCCATACCATGTAATCATCCAAAGTGTACAATCAATGTTTACAATAGCAATATATAGCTGTACATTTATCACTATCGTTTTTTGTGTGTATGTGTGAAAAATAACACATATATAAGAAAGCAATAAATTTCAAAGCACATCGCAACAATTTGTAAAACAGATTTCAGAGTTTGGTATGGGTTACAATTCCACACTTTTAGGTTTTTACTTTTAGGTGCTCTAAGATACTGAAGACTAAAAGAAACACCAATATAATGATTCAGCAATCACACTCATTTGTTAAACCCTATCTTCTCTATATAACTCCACCATCATCTTTGATCTTTCTCCCACTCTCTAGGGGTATTTGGACTATGTACATTCTAATTTTTTCATGTTGGAAGTGGATGCTGATAATATGGGATGGGGATGGAACTAGCTGATGTTCTGGAGAGGCTGGTTCCTCTGCATTTCAGGACTTCTCTGGTCCAGGGACCTATCTGGAGGTTGTGGGAAAGTTACCCTAGTGCATGGACTCTTTGTAGAATCTTATATAATGCCCTATGAAATGTTCTTTAGGAATGGCAGGAATGGTTTTGGTTGGGGGTTGGTAAGTTATGGGAGGTAGCAATACTTCAGTCTAACTGAAGTTTGCATTGAGTGACTTCCAGAGTAGCCTCTCGACTCTATTTGAATTTTCTCAAACACGGATACTTTATTTTGAAATTGTATTTTTAAAGATCAAAATAGCTGGTTATCAGCAATTTCATGTGGTCCAACTAAATAGTATTTGTTCCACTCAATGCTTTCTGGATATGTTTTACTCAAACAACACGTAAACTTTTGAGAATCCATGTTCCTGGTCCTTTGTGCATTTGAGAAGATACTTGCTGTCAAGTTACTTAGACTCCAGTTTTGGAAGCAAGATGAACACACATTCATAGGAAGTAATAGTTAAGAGCATGTACGGAGTGTGGAATCAAGTAGACTTCTGTATAAATCCCAATTCTATCATTTAATAATTGTGTGACTCAGGACAAAGTATTTACCTTCTCTGCACACCATTCTCTTCACCAGCAATGTATATGATGCTAATTTACACCACAGAATCATTTTGAAGATTAAAGAATAATGTTTGTAAAGTATTTTACTCAATGTCCAACATATACTATCCATTCAATAAAAGGTAGCCATTATTATTGAAAGTAGTAACAATAAAAAAAGAATAATAACAAAGAAATATGGGCAAACATTCTGAATGTAGAGGAGTATAACAAGGAGAAAGTTTGTGCTAAGGAGTTGTAAAAGATAAGAGTTGAGAATTAGAGGTAGTAACTAGATTACAGAGGGACTTGAAAGTTAGGCAGAGATGTCCAGATATGATGTGAAAGGCAATGAGAAGTCACTGTAGCTTCTTGAATCAGTCTTCGTGAAAATATTTTGGAAGGATTATATGAAATATTATGCAGGATTGCCTGGAAGGTGGGGAGGAGGAGGGAAAAGAAGAGTACCAGTGACAGGGAAATAAGTTAGAAAGCTATTTCAAAGATCAAAGTGGTAGATTGGTCTATAGTAGGGAAAACACAAAGGAAAAACATGGGACTAATCTATAAATAATGAGGAAGACCCAATGATAGTATGCTGGTTTGAAAGGATTTGTGTACCCTAGAAAAGTCATGCTCTAATCCTAATCCAATCTTGTAGGAGCAACCACTTCTCTTAAACCCCATCCAGAAATGAATGTTGGGGGTTTGACTGGATTATTTCCTTGGAGATGTGACATACCCAATTGTGAGTAATAACCTTTGGTGAGAGAGAGATGTGACTTCACCCATTCCAGGTGGGTCTAGATTAGTTTACTACAATCCTTTAAAAAAGGAAGCATTTTGGAAAAAGTTGGAGAGCAACAGAACCACGGAGAATGATGATAGCAACAAGAACTACAAAGACCACACAGCCAGAGACCTTTGGAGATGAAAAAGGAAAATGTCTCCAGGGGAGCTTCATAAAACAAGAAGCCAGGAGACAAAGCTGGCAGACACTGCCATGTTTGCCATGTGCCTTTCAAGTTGAGAGGGAAACCCTGAACTTCATTGGCCTTTCTTGAGTGAAGGTAACCTCTTGTTGGTGCCTTAATTTGGACATTTTCTCAGCCTTAGAACTATAAACTGGCAACTTACTAAATTCCCCCTTTTTAAAGCCGTTTCATTTCTGGTATATTGCATTCTAGCAGCTAGCAAACTAGAACAGATACTTATTTTTAAAAGACTGTTTTGGTTTGCTAGTCAGGAAGACCCTATATATATATACTTTTTTTTCCTTAGGTGCATGGTCTGGGAAGATATATATTTTTAAAAGACTATTTGGTTTGTTAAAGCTGCCAGAATGCAAATATACCAGAAATGGGCTGGCTTTTACAATGCGGATTTATTTTAATTTATAGGTCTTATACCATGAAAACGTCCAGTTCAAGTGTTCTAGTTTGCTAGCTTTCAGAATGTGATATACCAGAAACGAATGGCTTTTAAAAGGGGGAATTTAGTAAGTTGCTAGTTTACAGTTCTAAGGCTGAGAAAATGTCCCAATTAAAACAAGTCTGTACAAACGTCCAACCAAAGGCATCCAGAGAAAGATACCTTGGTTCAAGAAGGCCAATGAAGTTCCAGGTTTGGAAGGGTACATGGCAAACACAGAGTTCCTCTCTCACCTGGAAAGGCATATGCTGAACACAGTCAGGGTTTCTCTCTCATCTGGAAGGACATGTGGAAAACAGGGCGTCATCTGCTTCCTCTCCTGGCTTCCTGTTTCATGAAGCTCCCCAGGAGGCATTTTCCTTCTTCATATCCAAAGGTCGCTGGCTGGTGGACTCTGCTTCTCGTGGCTATGTCGTTCTGCTCTGCTCTCTCCAAATCTCTCTAATTCTCCAAAATGTATCCTCTTTCATAGGACTTAAGAAACTAATCAAGACCCACCCAAATGGGCGGAGACAAGCCTCCAGCTAATCCAGCTTAACAACCACTCTTGATTAAATCACATCTCCAGGGAGATGATCTAATTACAGTTTCAAGCATACAATACTGAATAGGGATTAGAAGAAACAGCTGCCCTTACAAAATGGGATTAAGATTAAAACATGGCTTTCCTAAGGTACATACATTATTTCAAACCAGCACATCAAGCCATCAACAGGATGATTCTTGGACTCTGAAGACAAGCTGCTGGCATCTGGGACACCTCTGTCACATGTGAAGGCATGTGGCTGGTGTTTGCTGGTCCCTATCTCCCAGGTTTCACTGCTTTCAGCTTCTAGCTTTAGTGGCTCCTTCTCTGTTTTTGGCATGTCCTCTCTCAGCTTCTGTCTCTCTTGGCTTCTCTGAGTTTCTCCTTGCTTCTGTGTGTTAGCTTCTCCGGAGGATTATTTTGTCTTTTATCCTCTTGCAGAGGGCTCCAGTAGAGGGATTAAGACCCACCTTGAATGAGGTGTGTCACATCTCAATTGAAAAATCAAAAGGTTCCATCTACAACAGGTCAAACCAACAGGAATAGAACAGGATGTTGTCTGGGGTACATAACAGCTTCAAACCATCACAAAGACCGTTGTGGTTACTGTACAGAGTTAACAGGAAAAGAAAGAAAGATTAAGACCACTTAAAACTTAAGTTACTAACTAATCTAGAAAAGAGCTAATGAGACCACAATTCATGGTAGAATGGAAAAGAGAAATAGATTTGAGGAACATATTCATTTTTCCTTTCTATAAAACTAAAATCAGTAGTATTTAGTGACTGATTCAATATAGGTGGTAAAGAAAAGGCTGTTCAAGATTACACTAAAGTTTCTTCCTTGTGTGTTATATTAGAATAGGATTAAGACAAAAAGGAACAAGATATACCAGGAATGCAAAAATATAAAAAGGTAATTTGATATTGTTTTAGTTTCTTGGCTTCTAAATCAAAATCAGACAATGGGCTGACTTAAACAATGGGAATTTATTGGCTCATGGTTTTGAAACTAGAAGAAGTCCAAACTGACACATCAACAAGAACACTATGGTGTTCTGGGGACAGCCGCTAGTGATCCTTGGTCCTTGGCTTCTCTGTCACATGGCAATGCACGTGACAGTGTCTCCTTTCTCTTCCAGTTTCTACAGACTTCCAGCTCCTGGTTGCTCCTCAGGCTTCTCTTTCTGTGTCCAATTTTCTTTGCTTCTAAAGACTTAAGCCATATTATATTAAAACCCAGCCATATTCAGTTTGGGCACATCTTAACTAATATCTTAAAAGGTTCCATTTACAAATGAGTTCACACTCACAGAACCAGGAATGGGACCTGAACATGCCTTTTGTGGGGGTTATTATTCAATTCCCAACAGTCTGTCTTCTAGACCCTCAAAAACTACCTTCTACACCCCCAAAGACATGTTCTTTACACGTGCAAAGTACTTTCATTCTATCACAACATCCTAAAAGCTTAAGTCATTTCAGTAATAAAGCTAAGTACAAAGTCTCATCAAAACTGGCAAAGGGTGTGGTAAATCCTGGGACAAAATTCCTCTCTGATGGACCTGTGAAACCTAGAAAACAAGTTATCCTTTTCCAATTTACAATGGTGGAGCAGGCATAAAAATAGACATTCCCATTCAAAAAGGAAGAAACTGGAAGGAAAACAGGTACCAAGGGTCCCACATAAGTTGGAAATCCAACAAGGCAAATACCATTAAATCATAAGGTCTGAGAACCATCTGCTGCTTTGTCCTTTAGGCCTGATGGCGCAACAATCCCACCCCTTCCAAGTGCTTTTGCACCAGCCATACCCTCTCCAAACACTAGGGTGTAGTCCCCTCTCAGATCATCCCAGGCTCTCCAGAAACACTGGAGCATAGGCCCCACCATCTATGAGCATTAGGATGGCGGCACTCTTTGTGAACAATGGGGTCCCTCTAAGCACAGGGGTGGACCTGCTCTTTCCACATACATTTGCGGGCCCACTCTCTTGGCCCAAGATATCTTCTGTACAGATTTCAGTTTCCATGGTTCTGTCGTTGAAGTCATTCTTCCTTCAATTTGTTCCTTCCCTGTCCCCTTCAGGCACTGCTTCTATTCATTTAAATTTCACAAAACCTTGTAGCTTTGGGTGCAATGCCAGGGGTCCAAACCATCAGACAGAACTTTCCTGGATAATTAATTGCATTCCCAATCCTGACTTCTACTGAAATGGATGAGTGGACCCATGTTCAACCACACCTTCTTTGTTCAATCAAACCCTTTCATAGAGCCCTCTCCTCTGAATACTCACTTCCTGAAAGTGAAATCCCTGATAGAGCTGCTTCTGGCACTAGTCTCAGAGGATGCTACTAGGATAGGCCAAGAATTTTCAGTGCCATCAATTTCTGGATCCTTTGTGCTTAAGAGTTTAATTCTTAGCTTATCTCTTTTCTCTTACATTTTACTTTAAGCTACAAGGCTGTACCTTCCACACTTAGTTTGGAAATCTCCTGAGTTAAATATCCAAGTTCACTGCTCTCAAGTTCTTCCTTCCATCCAACATCAGAACACAGCTTCACCAAATTCTCTGCCACTTTATAACAAGGATTATCTTTTCTTCGGTTTCAAATAACACATCATTTCCTTCTAAGGCCTCACTGGAAGTACCTTTGATATCTATATTTCCACCGACAGTCACTTCAAAGCAATATAGACTTCTTCTATCAATACCTCACAATTCTTCCAGCCACTGCCCACTACCCAATTCCAAAGTTGTTTTCAGTATTTCAGAGTAGCATACCTCTCTTTCCAGTACCAAAACCTGATTTAGTTTCCAGACCATTGAAACAAATACCACACAATGAGTTGGCTTAAACAATGGGAATTTACTGGCTCATGATTTTGAGGCTAGGAAAAGTCCAAAATTGAGGTATCAGCAAGGTGATGCTTTGCCCCTGAAGACTGTAGTGTTTTGAGGCTGGCTGCCAGCAATTTTTGGACCTTGATTTTTCTGTCAAATGGCAATGCACATAGCATTAGTGTATTCTCCTTTCTCTTCCAGGTTCCAAAGACTTCCAACTTCTGGCTGCTCCCATGGTGTTTTAGTTTGTTAAGCTGCCAGAATGCAATATACCAGAAATGGAATGCAGTTTCCTTTTAAAAAGGGAATTTATTAAGTTGCAAGCTTATAGTTCTAAGGCCATGAAAATGTCCAAATTAAGGCACCAACAAGAGATTACCTTCACTCAAGAAAGGCTGAAGCTATCTGGAACCCTTCTGTCAGCTAGGAAGGCACCTGGCTGGCATCTGCTTGGGTCTATGGATTCTGGACACCACTGTCAGCTGGGAGGGCACATGGTGATGCCTGCTAGCTTTCTCTCCTCATTTCATAAGGCTTGCCTGGGGACATTTTCCTTTCATATCTCCAAAGGTCTGTGGCTGTACAGGCTCTGTTGGCACTAAAGCTTTTTCCAAAATGTTTCCCTCTTAAAGGACTCCAGTAAACAGCTCCACCTTGAATGGACACATCTCCATGGAAACAATAAAAAGATCCCACTCAGCAATACTGAATGAGGATTAAAGAAAAAGGCTTTTCTGGGGATACATGACAGTTTCAAACTGGCATGCATGGCTTCTTCTTCCATGTCTGACTTCCTTTGCTTATAAGGACTTCAGTCATATTGGATTAAGACTCACTCTCATTCAGTTTGAGTACACCTTAACAAATAATGAAAACATAAGGTATTAGAAACCAAGCTGTGTGTGGAAAAAAAAATCATTTAGGTGATAGGGTAACAAATATTCAATTCAAAGATAGTGCAGCCCTCTGGGAAAATATGCATATGAATGAAGTTTATGAAATTGGTTCAATGCCTCTGCAAAGAAAAAATAATTAGTTTATTTTAAAGATGCCTATAATATGTTTTCAATATTATAGTATAAATTATTTATAGAAAAATGTACATCTGACTTTAAAGCTACTATTTCATTAAAAGATCTAGAATACTAATATGAGCAACCAGAAATAGGAATATATCATTTTATATATGTAATACTTGTTTTTTTTTTTAGCATGGGCAGGCTCTGGGAATAGAACCCAGGTCTCTAGCACAGCAGTGTAATTCTTTTTTAATTACATGATTTTTAAAAAGTTAAGCATGGGGCAGGCCACGGTGGTTCAGCAGGCAGAGTGCTCGCCTGCCATGCCAGAGGACCCAGGTTCGATTCCCGGTGCCTGCCCATGTTAAAAAAAAAAGTTAAGTATGATTTCATTCTGATTTTCCTTTCAAATTTAAGAAATTAAATTTAAGTGGGAGATATCAATTTAATTTTCAAATTTTACATAATATACTCTTTAAAGTTGACTAATACATGAATGGGTATTACTTTGAAATCATGACTGCTAATGAAAAGACTCAGCAAACAAGTTTAAGTTTAAGTAATAAGCAAAAATAATCAGTTTTAAATGTTAATCCAGAATCTTCTATTACGGAAAAGATTTGGATTTGAGATTCTACTATAATGGTTTTATGTGTATGGTAAAGAACTTTCAGATGAATCTAAGAGCAAATATTTGGAATACTACTTTTGACTAATTGTCTGATTACTGCTTAATGTGGCATAGACTCTAGAGGGAGTCACACAGTGCTTGAAAATTGTAAATAGGGCTCTAGTTTTGTGAATTTTTCTTGAGAGAATTGTGATAGAAATACCATGGATGTGGTCCTCTCCAAAATGTGAGAAATGAGAGTTATCTTCATTTACAAGCAAATTCAAGCATAAAGGAAAATCACTAATTTGTTTTTTTCATGTCTCTTCTTAATACATCACATTTTTTAAACTACATCAAGTTAGCTCAGGGGTTAGAGTTCAGTTTACTGAGACTTGGCTGAGAAGCAGACACATCAGGACACCAATAACTGAGTGACAGCTCTGCTTTCTCAGTCCTCAGTCAATGATGTGGAAAGTCACAATCTGATTGGCTTCTAAGTTAAAACCTGAAATAGTATCATTCTGGTTGTGTAAGAAAACATACATGCAATAATGGTGAATAGTTCTTTCAAAGAACAATACCTAAATTTAACTTACCTTCAATTTCTATAATTAATGAAAATTGCCAATTTATGAACACTAGAGGGCAGTAAAATACTATAAGGTATATTTAAACTACATAGCTAAAAGTGGCAAAAGTGAGCCTGTACATTTGTTTTATTGAAAACCAAAATCATAACAATTTAATGAATTTATCCCTTTTTCAGTTGCTAAAGTTCAAATATTCTTTAGCGTGTGATTTGAAGTGTAACTTACTTTGCAAAATCCAAATAAGCAACATGTCCATGATAAAACCCTGGTTTCATCTCTTTCCAGGAAGTTATATTCTTTACAAAGCGCACCTAGAAAAGGGAAAACACACTCATTACTTAAGTACAATTAAAAGAAAATAAAATTTGGTGATAAAATACTTTCCATTTAGGCACACACCATTTTGACAATTACAGAGCCTGAAACTCAGGTTTTAGACTAAGGAAAGTAAAGCACAATGTGTAACAACTACCATCACAGCTACTACCACTACAGTCAGAAAAGAGTGAAAGCTGATTCTGAAGATAAAACCACAAAATGCAATCTTTTATAATGCTGCATAGGTGAGTGCATTTACAAGGGAGAGGGTGGAGGAAGAGTTCTTCTCTATCAGTATCTACGAAGCAGTCAGCACTGTAGTATAGGGAGATTCTATGTATATTAAATTCGTTTTCCTCTCAGGGGCTTGTTATTAATAAAAATTCATTTAAGCTTAGAGACTCAACAAATAAAATTTACTAACCCTTAAAAGTGAATACACAAAAGATGATGATTATAATAATAAAGAATTGAGAGCAGATAGATAGCATAAGTAGTTGATTAAAAAAATTAGAGATGACATTTAGGTCAAATAAAAAATTGAAAACATCTAAATATTACTTTTTTGGGGGTACACAGTCCAGGAATCCAACCTGGGTCTCCCGCATGGAAGGCGAGCATTCTACCACTGAATCACCCGTGCACCCTAAATATTACTTTTTTTAACTAATTAGAGTTACAATTATACAAAAGATTATTTAATATGAAAAATTCAAAAGGTATAAATACTTTTTTAAATTTTGAGAACTGATTAATATAGAGAACATGATATATTTAAGTATTGCCAGCAATAAAGCAGTGGTATTCAATTTCTCAAAGGAAAATAGTAAAGATTTTTGATATGTGAGTATCTGTATAATAAACAGCAAGTAGTTAAAAATCTCTTCTGAAGATAGATACAATTTATTGGGGAAAAGAGGGGAGACTGGACTTACTGCCTTGAAAGTTGTGATCTCAGCCTCTCAAACACAGGACGGCCATTTGTCAACTGGCTGTTTATCAACGTTTCATTTACATTTTGAATATGATTAATTACATAGAGATATGCTGGAGCACTTCATACCAGATTAGAGTGAGTAAATGAAAAAAAGATTGATAGTAAGGGCTGCTGCCTCCTGTATGTAAACTGAGAAGTTACAATTTGGGGGATGATTATTATTATTGAATCATTATACAGATACTCCTTTTTACTTTCTAGTATATTAGAATAGAGGGAATTAGAATCAGAGGGAAATACCTGAAATCTCAGAACTCGAATCCAGCTGCCTTGATCTCTGATAATCATTGTACATATAGCCTTTAAATTGTGCCCTTGTGATCAACTGACCCTCACTTGTACCCCCCTATTATCCATTATCTGGATCATATCCAGATTATAATGCCTAAAGACAGCTCCTAATATTTATTAATGAAGGATTTCGAGTCAGCCCAGAAGTAACCCACTCCAATTCCAATGTTATCTTGATAAATGACCTATACCTCATTATAATACTAAAAATCATGCCCATCATATTAAGGCTGCCATTTTTTTTCACATGTTCTGTGACTAAGCATGAAATCATTCTGTGCATGCTCAATAATTAGAGCACCTCTAATTACATCATCTAGAACCACTGTGTTCATTATCCTAAAATCTGCCCATCTTTGTATACTACAAAACTACCAGAATGATGCAATTCAGGGAGACAGATTTTTAGGCCAAAAGGCTATCCGATCTCCTACTTTGCACCTAGCAATAAACTCTTTCTTTTTGAAACCCTGGTGGTGTCTCAAGAATTGGTCATTTGAGGGCACTGGACAGAGAACCCACTGCTTTTTATCAGTATCATGGATAAGGCCTATTGGTGGGGTAGGGTAGAGAAACAGTGAAGAAACAGTCATATTTCAGAGTAGGTTAAGTAGGGAAAAACAAAAGGTTCTGGGAGTAGAATTTATTTTTTTAGTTAAAGTATTAATTAGTCATACACTAAGATAAATAATGGTGCTTTTAAAGTGGAAATGAAAAGAAATTTATCCTAATATCTTCCCATACACACATACTCTTAAAATAAATATGAAAATCAAATATAGGCAAAAATTATGCTGCATTAAAAATACACAATTCCATCTTAGCAGATACTTTCAGTTTTTCCCATCAAAACAAGGAGCCAAATAAATATGTGGTTTGACGTTTTCATGTTCTCCCCACTTGTTTTTCAAGTAAAGCACTAAATAGAATGAAAATATCTAATGGCTAATAGAAATGAAACAGAAAATTAAAACTAGATAGATAATCCAAAAACTGAAGCCTTAAAAAACTTTGTGTAGGATATGAAAAGGCTTTATAACTGCCACTTAATGGTAAATCATTTCATTATAAGTACTATGAAAATCAGTTCCAGTATTTTAGCCAAAAATGAGGGAGAAATAAAATGCATTGGGAATAAGGAATTAGAGGTGGTGGTTAAAGGGAACTTAACATACTTCAATTCAGTTCTATTTTCCAGAGGCTGAGACTTAACATGAACATGGGGGTGTAAGAGGAAAATAAAGAAGGGAGATGCTAGATTGTAGTCTGAGGAAACAGTGGCATATAAAGCCAAATGTCACAGAGGCTCACAGCACAACTCGGAGTGCAATGTAGTGAAAGAGTCAGGCATACACTTCAAGCGCCCTTTTCTCCTCCACCCTTCCTAAGGAAGGTCAACTTTAAACTAAATCCTAAGGATGAACGACACCTAACTGATTTGTGTCTTTCAATAGGAAGTGAAAAGCCCAGGAAGCTGGATAATATCTACACTGCTGCACGAATTCTCAAGTTTGAATATTCAAATGAAACACCTGGGACTTTCGTTAAAATGCAGATTCTGATTCAATAGGTCTGGAGTGGGGCCCAAAAGTCTGTACTTCTAAAGAGTTCCCAGGTGATGATCGTGCTGCTGCTCCAGGGATCCTACTGAGAAGCAATGTCCAAGAACTGACTCCTTGGTTTTGTTAATGGGAGACTTGTTTTTGTAGTGCCTGAAAGGAGACCTAGGACAACAGAAACTCTTTAGGAAGGATATTTTCATACCCATGATTTCCATGATACGAAAAGAAGTACATTCAAATAGAGCAACTTCTCAAAAGATTATCTTATAAGCTACCACAATATATAAAATAGAAGAGCGGGCAGAAGCCGGGTGAACCCTACCTGCTCAGTCTCTTCCCCTTACCTCCCCCGACCCCAACACACACACAGTGGTGTGTGAGCATTCCAAGAAACTCAGTTTAAAACTAATGACAGGTGGGGGCACAGTGGCAGAGTTCTCGCCTGCCATGCCAGAGACCCGGGTTTGGTTTCTGGTGACTGCCAATGTAAAAAGAAAAAAATACACACACATGCACACATATATATGTATATAATGACTTAAGAAAAAGGGAAAGAGTTAGAAGAGGAAAAAGTATGTATCTTCCATTGCTGTCACCAATCTCAATTTCTCTTTTTTACAGAATAAGAATTTTAGAGGTAGAAGGGGACCCTGGATTTGCTGTTTTCTTTATTTCTAGTTTCAGTTTCCAGATAAGGAAACTGAAGCCCAAGAACCATGTGCCTTGGATTCTGGTCCAATCATCCTTTATACTACTAGCTAATTTCCTTAATTTATTATTGTCTAACTTAAATAAGGGGGAAAACCCACAAGAATTTGAAAGGAAAAGAGGAGACATCTGATCAACAAACTTGACATTGAGATTTGCTCATCCACTGCTAAGGTAATCTCTCAGATCTGGCCATTACCCAAAACTGCTCCACGTCCAAGACCTGAAGTTTCTGCTAGCAGTCCTCTCTCAATCTTCATCATAATCTCATTTTCCTTTCTACACTTGTTCACTACTCTTACTGGACAAACATTTCAAAAATGATCCCTTGATTCATTCACTTGTCTTTCCATATTTTGGGTAACTCCATAAATTGCTGAGTGCTACTGGTCAAAATCAAAGACTAAGTCTATATGTCTTTGTAGGAGTTTGAACTTTATTTCCTAAATTCATGCTCTCTGGGGTAAACTTAAGTGGGTGATTACTGCTTTTAAATTCTCCAGACTCTATTATTGTTTAAGTCTCTGAAAAACACAGAATCTCTTTTTAATCTCCAACTAAGAGAATGCCAAAGAGAATATACTAATACTTAACATATATGTATACATGGTATACATGTATATATGGTATACATATATGTTAGACTACAACAATGGTAGTAGTTGTACTCTATACAACTGAAAGATAACCATAAATACTGAAATAGAGAAAACTGAACCACTGTTCCTAGGGGAAAGACAGAGTTAGGTTCCTATAAGTCTCTGGTCACAATATTTTCATCAACTGATCAATACATAACCTTATTTTATGTGTGTTTCTGTTAAAGGCACCTTATTTTCATATATTTAACACATATTGCTGATTCGTTAACATTGACTCATGGCCAACAGCAATATAACTCATGCCTGAACGAAATTTATCCAACACATGTTTTTTCCACAAGGCACATCATAGCCTTTTTATGCTAAGGAACACTAGACAGTATTTTTTACTATCCTTAGGGGAGATTTTAAACAGCAAAATCACCACCAGAAAATATAAAACTGACAAAAAAACAAAACATGGCACCAAATATACCATGGAAAGGACACTATACAGCAGAAAGCTGAAACAAGGAAGGCAGGATGTCAGCTTGCTCAGCCTCATCTGGGAACACGTGTATTAGGCAACTACAATTTTTCACCATGTGCATACCCAACAAATGACCTCAAAAGCACCACATGTGCTGATTAAAATTAATTTTAGTGAGTAGGCAAATTCATAAATATGGAATCTAATTAATCCCCTTTGAATAAAAGTATTTTTTGAAAGTTTTCTTTTCACAAAATTAATTTAGTCCCTTCTCCTTTTACCCATGTTCTCTAGAAATTTCTCTGTTTAACTCTCTTAATCTCCATTTTCCCTTCTTCCTCAGTCCAGCCCCGTTCCTGCTCTATCATTTTTTTTGTTTTCTCACCACTCCTGCACCACTTGCTTGGTCTTTCAGTATATTTTCTTACGATTTTCCTCTACAGTGGGACATTCTGTCCTAGACCTCAAGAAAAGTCCCCCAGAATACAGTGGAGTGAGGTGAGGAAATGGAGATTAGGTGAGCAAGCTTTTACTCAGTTCATTTTATGGATGCTTACTGACTATATTCGAGTCCAATGAAAGGTAAAATTATAGGCAAAACATAATCATATCAAATGAGGTCAAGGGGATTGAAGACACTGAAAACTCTAGCTTGGGGAGTATGGTCACATAGTGACTTGATTCAAAGAGACTTTTCATACTCTGATTGAAATAGGCTATAAAGAAGGATGTTTCTAAAGTAGTAGTTAGATACAGTACATGAAAAAAAAAGATGCTTTTATGGCTAGCCTGGAGCAGAACCTAAACCGTGATTTCTGTCAGGTTTTATCACTCAAGCAGAGTCAGGCTAGCAAGTAATCAGAGGAGACCTTTAGGGAAAACACAAGCAATATAGGTAGTGGTGTTGTGATTTATTTGCTTGTTGAATTAGATCTGAGCCAGTGCTATAGGAAGAAAAAGCTAAAAAAGCATCATCGCACTAACAGTTACCTAGATCCACATTCTTTTTTTTCTTTTCATTTTTTAAAAAATTAGGGCAGTTGCAGTTTTACAGAAAAGTCATATAGAAAGTACAGTTTCCACATATATCCTTGCCCCATTTTCCCTTTTATTAACATTTTGCATTAGTGTTAGTTCCACATTCTTATTAATCATATTAAGATTATTATAAATTAAGAACTAAACAGCATTGTGATTATCTGTGATCATAAAAGAACTTGTTTTCACTATCTAAAAGAAAAAGAATACCATCCTGAATGTCCTGGCCAAACTCCAATTTTGTAATTACTATCTATTGAATGAATACTACTATTACCTTGGATAATTACCGTATACCAAACTACTACTCAGGCATTTACTTAAAAATAAACATCCCTTGTACAACTCTGGGTTCTTTTTATACACAAAAGAGGAAAATTAAGTAATAGTTTGATGGAAGTATAAGAAACTTTCAGCAGGAATAGACATAATAGCTTCATTAAAGTTCAGAACTGTGTTGCTCAATCCACCCTCCCTTTTTTTTGTCCCAAATCACACAAAGGATCAGGATAAATCATGCTCCCATTTATCAGAGTAGCTCCCTCTACCAGTAATAATCAATATGAATGGTATACTCATCTATGAACTATTATTAAAACTAAGTTGGTTCATTTGTTTATTCGTTCATTCAACAAAGAATTTATGGAATATCTACTGTGTCTCAAGCACTGCTCTAGGTACAAAGGATACAGTGGTAAACAAGAAAGGCAAGGCTCCTTCCTTAAGGAATGTACATTATAATGGAGGAAAAGACAGTAAACACGTAAATCAATAAATAAGTTAATTTTATAAGCTGATAAGCACTAGGAAGGATACAAAAAACATGATATGGTACAAGTAACTTGGTAGAGCATTTAACAAATACAATGGCTAGGTAATGTTTTTCTAAGAGGATGCCATTTAAGCTGAAACTTTAAATGGATAAGATGAAGCTATTTGTGGAAGAAACCAGAAGAAGCACATTCTGAGAAGAAATGGCTTAATATAGAGGCCTTGAGGCTTGGTGCATTCAACAAACCTAAAGAAGGTCAGTGAGGCTAAGGAATAAGAGATTAGAGCCATGGGCAGGGGCTTAGGTAAGAAATTTGGATTTTGTTGGAGAGGTAGGAATATGAATTTGAAGATAATTACTCCAACATTCTAAGGAGATTATAATGTACAGCTCCCCATTTCTTCACAGAGAATCATGGTCTAGATTCGCTAGGACCAGCATCCTGACTTTTGGTAACAAGGGGAAACTTTTTAGAAATTCAGAATAGCAGGCCCCATCTTAGTCCTTCAGAATCAGAATCTGCATTTTAACAAGTGATTAGTTTACACACAAGATGCTGCCATTTACAGTTATTTGACAATTACTTTAAAGACAAGATATTTTTTATTGTAGAGATATTTTTATGATACCCAAGCAAACTCCTTCTTCCAACTAGAAGGAAGTGGTCTGATTATCTGTCTCTGGCCAATTCTGATCTATCTGCTGAGTGAAAACCGTCTATAAAATGTAGCTCTCAATAATAAGTCCACCTTATTCTTATTACTTAGTCTTCTCATCTCTTATATTTTCAAATGTTTATCTCCCCCCTTGTAATTTTTTATTTAACCCCAACTATTTAACTGAAAAATTTCTAAACTACATAAAAGTTAAATGAACTGTACAAGCAACAGCCAAACACTCTTCATTCAAGGCTCACTAATTTTTAGCACTGCCGTTTTTGCTTATCTCCCCCCTTCTATATGCACATACGCACTTATCCTTTTCTTAACCCCGTGAAAGCACCTTGCTGACATACTCCATCCCGTTACCTTAGTGTGGATTGTCTATGGGCGCAGTATAAGCTTGATCCAGAACAATCACAGATCGTAAATTACGTTTGCTTTTCATGTCTCTTTAATCTTAGGGGACACTGTCCAACCCCCCATTTTCTGGTTGTCATGACACTTTTAAAAGTGTCCAGGACAGTTGTTTTTCATAGACTTTTCTATAATATGGATTTTCTGTTTCCTCAGGATTATATCTAGCTTAAACATTTTGGTAAGAATACTATAGAAATTATATGTTTTCTATTAACTGTCCTCCTGGTTCTTATGTCTATGATTTATGTTTCTAAGTAAATTATAAATATACTCCTTGAAAGATATGGTCTTTTTATTTCTTTGGTATTTCCCTAAGTAATGTAGCACAATATCTGTAGATATTACATACTCAATAAACAAAAAAAAACCTCGAAAGTGGAACTGACAACTGTTTCTAAGGATAGAAAGCTATGCAGAGCTATAATACAATGAATAGCGTTATGCTAGATTAAAAATATTTGAATTTGTCTCTAAAATGTCTGAGAAAAATAATTAAACAGGTAAATAATTTAGAACAGTGCCTAATACAAAATATGTCAGGGAAAGAGTTGGTGCTAAAGGCAGAGCTCAAGCAGACTAAACTGCTGAGGTTAGAAGGATAATGGAATAAAGACTGGCTGCTGACTATATCCCAAAATATTTTTATGAGTAAACCGGGAAGATTGAGACAACAGCATATTTAATAAGTTCTCATTTTTTAAGCTTCACTTGAAGTACATACTAATTAGAAACTTTTGTAGGGAAGAAGGAACAGTAAAACAGGTCATTTAATTCCTATGTAAATAATAAAGCAGCTGACAACAGCACACAGGGATGATAAAAATATATTAAAATAAAGATATGTTAATATTAAGGAATATTTAAAAATATATTTTCAAGGCATCCATTATAATTTTAAAATTTTAGATTTAGATAGAATTTACTATAGTGAAAATAAAATAAAAATGCTGTCATGAAAAGGAAAGAGAAGCAAGCAATAAATATGACTTGTTTGAAGAGCTGTTTCTATATAGAACAAGAGACTAATATATAGATATACTACATCAGAATATAGTTGGTGTATAAGCCATTCCTAATTAAGACCAGGTTTTGAATTACCAGCCAACATTTTGAAGTATGTCAGCAAACGATTAAAATTATTTCTCTTTTCTGACCCATAAAAACATATTCTGAGTATTGTCTGCTCTATAATCCATTGCTTTTAAATTAGCATCTATGCTTCTCTTCTGTGGATCACCCCCTTCCCCTGATATATATATATATGTTTAGTTATACATATATATATATATAACTAATAAGCTAATAAAAAGCAGAAATTTATCTCATCCAAATGTACCTGGGAAAATGTACTACTATAAATGCTATATCTGGTGAGCTTCTGTAGATTTTTATTTCATGATCAAAAATAGTAGATGTCATTGCCAGACATCTTAATGTTGTCAGACAACTTTGCAATGCTGGATGTAAAAGTGAACAAACAAGCTAACATTATTTTTCTAAAAACAACTACTAAGTAATGTAATATTATTATATAAGCATTAGCAAATGTTCCTTTTAAACCACAATAGATTCTGAAAAGCAACAATACAAATAGATTTAAAACCTACTAAACACTGTATAAAAACTGAATCCTTAGTCTACTTGCCCTCGAGACATACAGTATTAAATAATGAATAATTTTTATGACCCACTTAGCTAAATAAGCTTATGTTTCTTCTCATTTACAGAAGACTTATTTGGTTTGGCAGACAAATGTAGATTTTTGTTTCTATGAAAAAGAGTAATTGAGGATCCTGTGGAGTGCCAAGAATTGTATGGACAGATGATATGCCATATACCACTGGCCTTTACAAACAGTTGTCTGGCAAAGAAGCCAGTCGTAACCTTGTATATTAATGCTACTCTCTTGCTCCAATGTAAGGATTATAGTTTTGCCAAATAGTGTAGTAATAGTCGATTTTGTTATAATAAAACAAATTTGGCTGTTTTCACAGAGGTAAATATTACTCTAACTATAGGACTAGCATAAATATATTTTTAATAAAGGTACTGTTACATGGTATTGGGTTCTAATAGTATTTTTCTTCTATTGGGACCTAATTCCATCTATAGACAGAACTTTATTAATAATTCTAGACAGAACTCCAGGCATGAGAGAAATCTGTACCACTACTGTGAAAGAGATGGGAAAATGTGATGTTATTAGATAATCTGCCCCATTTTTCTTTAAATCATTTTATGAAAATATCTATCTATCCATCTTTTCACCAAAAATTTCTGAGAACTTAAAAGGCAAAAACTATATTAAAAATATAAGCCACAATCCTGTTCTCTAAGTAAAGATGAGATGAGGATAGCTACAAAATTGACCCACATAAAGTAGAGGAGGATAGTGACAAAACTGACCCATATAGAGCACAGGTATTCTTCAATAAAATAAATATTTGTCTAACATAATTTGAGACAATATAATGACTTTTATTGCAGAATATCTTGCCAAAAATATCACATATTTTAAAACTGATACAATATTGAAGAGCATCAATTTCATTCTTCAAAAATTAAGCCATTCATTAAATTACTTTTTGACAAATATCTAAATACTGAGTATATACAATAAAATGAGCCAACCACTATGAAAAAAGTAATATTATACAAACCTGGTTAGTTCCTTCCCCCAAGAGGCTTGTGATTAGTTGAGATCAGTATATGTATTTCTTTAAAATGTTTTACCCTTTTGAGATATAAAATTTGAGTGAGGAAGTGACAGAAAGTATTTGGGCATTCCTAAGTGGTATTTACCTGATCTTGCAGTGACATCACTGGATTATTTTTGGTAGTATTGATGTGAAGGACATGGTATTTATTCTTTGCACACAAGTCATAAGCGATATTGGTAAAAGAGGTGCTTGCAGTTTTGGGGACTCTGTTATAAATGATCACCATGTCCTCTTCCTCAACTACAGACATATCTTGCCGAGGGCCATCCATTGTGTGTCGCTGCTCAATCTCTCGGACTTCATGTCTTGCGATAGCCCTTTCTGAAAAGAAAAACAGACAGAAACCATTATTAGTGAGACTATAAGGAAGTTATGAACACTAAATTTTGGGCCATAAAGAAAGACAGAAATATAATAAACAAAAGAAAACAACAAAAAAGCAAAAGGCCGAGGCACATAAAAAATATGGGTAAATCAATTGAATTTTTAAGATGATCAATCCAGCTGATTCTAAAACAGCTACAGATAAGACAAAAAGATAATTTTCCTATCCAGGAACTGGGTAAAAGCAGTTGAAAAAATGTTTTGAGCTCCAAAATTTCAGAATTATCTTTGAAGGATAACAAAAGAATTAACAGTCATCAGGTTTAGAATATCACAGACCAGAGAGTACTTCAGTGCCCTTCAAAAGTTACTTTACATTCTAACAGAATTTCTACAGCCTGAATTAATTCTAAAACACACAGACAGATGGCATGGAAAATTAAACCTTGCAGTGAACAATGCATTTTGAAAATAAATGATTTTAATTTAAAGCAAAGATTTTGAAATTTACTATTTAGGATTTAGTTACTCCTTGGTTTCCCAGAATGTGGTGAGGCAATGATGGTAAATGCTGATGTGACTTTGGGTAACAAGAGCACAAAGAATAGCACCACAAAACCTTTTTCTTTTTGATTTGATGTTGAGTTACAGGTAAGTCCTGGCTATGCTCATTCCTTAAATTTCTTGTTTTCTCGAAATCAAATCACTGTCTACCATGCAGTTTTGCTTTCTACTTCTATTTAATGTAAACTTCAGCTTTAAATATTGTTTAGGAAAAGGAAGAAAGAGAGGAAGAAGGGGAAAGAAGGAGAAATGAGAAGGAAAACCTAACAAGATTGCAAATTACTTTGTATGGAGACAATATTTCACATAAACCATGCACCCTCCTACCACCAGACCTTTCACAAGCTGTCCCACCTGCCTGGAACACTTTTGCACTCTCCTTTCCATTACCTTATTCTCCCAACCCGGCCATAGTTAACTTCTCTACTTTCACGTTTCAACTCAATCATCATTTCCCAGGGAAATGCTATCTGATCTCCAGGTCAAATCACTTTTATATATAGTCTAATACTACATGTCTCCTTGTACTCATCGTTGTTGCAGTTTTAAATTTATATGTGTGATTATATAATTAGCATCTGCGTCCCATAGTGCTGACGATTTAATAAAATGACATGAAAAAGCAATGTGGCATAATTAGAGCAGCCAGTTCAGGCTTCAAATATTGTCAGACCACACATCTTAAATTCTGGTTCAGAAGATATGGTCACCATGTTACAGATAAAGTCTACTTTGAGCTGAGAATTTGCATTCAGAAGACCTGAATTAAAGTTCCTGCCTTCCCTAATAGTGGGCTTTGGGTTAACCAAACAGGAGGAAAAGCATATATATGACAGATGTACATGTATGTTATATAACTTATGTGCACATGTATGTATTCTTTTTTAGAGGGGTGGGGAACAGGGAGAAAAAGAGATAATGAATACAGTGTTAAACACATCAGGGACATCCAGGAGATATCATGTAGATGACTGGGAATATGGTTCTAGAGTAGAGAATAAAGGTTCAAGTAGATAAAAGACATCTGGGAAAACCACAGGAATAGATGAGGCAACTTAGAATAGTATCACGAAGACTGATCCTATGGTATACAGGAAAAAATACAATCAATGCAAGCTAGGATCTATAGTCAACAGTAACACTGTAATATGCTTCCACTGAATGTAACAAAGGCAGTACCCAAAACTAAATGTCAATAAGCGGGGGATATGGGGGAGGGGTGTGGGATTCTTGGGGGTAAAAAGGAAATGTCTTCATATAGACTGTGGTGGCAAAGGCATAGTGATTAAGGGAATAGGGCTTCTTCCCTTTTGTAGGTTTGCCATTCTCCAGGTCCTCAAAGTATTTACACTCAACTGCTAGACAAGGGAGACAGGGTGAAGAAAGCACACAAGCTTCTTAATCATTTTGGCAAAAGAACCAGTTACATGGCCCCACCTAGCTGCATGGGGGATAGTTAAAATTTTAGTCGTTGGGTAGGCAGTTGCTTTTTAGCTATAAATACATAATATGGGAAGGAAAGCATGAATATTTGATGTGTAGTTTAGCCATCTACTCATGTAGGCACACAATGCAAGTCCACAAGTGATAAAAATAACATAAATAGGGACACATATGAACTTTCTCCCTATCTACATGGAACATAGCATCCATCTTGGCACCCAAGGGCTCAGTTACCCTGGCACTTCCACTTGGGGTAGATGATGCTTGACTGGAAATGGTAGTTGCTCAACAGACAAAGAGGTGATAAGTAGATGCTTGGAAGTGGGGGGTCATGGTGGGAATTTTCCTTTTTCTTTTTTTAAAACATATAGGAAACATCCCAGTGGGTTTCTAGAAATATTAGAACAGTATTTCAATAGAGAATGAGGTCCTGTGTGAACATGTGGGGTCAAGACCAAATGCAAAACAGGCTATTAATGTAACTCAGATTCCATATATAGTCACGGGGTTAATGAGGAGGACACGCGGGTTATCAGTTTTAGACACAGTGAGTTTGAGGTGCCCATGGAACATTTAAGCAGGTTGCTGAAGACATACATCTCAGGAGAAAGTTCTGAACTAAAGATAGAAATCTAGGAGTCCTAATACAACAGCAGCAACTGGTGTCAAAGAAGTGAATGAGATCATGCAGGAAGAGTATGGAGTTTAAAATAAAGAGTATCAAAACAAAATTTTGTTTTGACTTAAAGCTCTCTATTATCAACACGCCATACCATATGTACAATACAACCAATACCAAAACAGTAATATCACAACCAAAAAACAATCTGTAAAATCATGTGCTAACCTATTGAGCATTGTTTTTAACCACGTTGTCCACTTTTCAATATCTACTATTTAGTACCATTTCAACAGATAAAGCAGTTGAAAGGCATACATGTTTGCGTCATCTCTTACTGACATGCATTCAGAATGTTTCTGGAGGGCGTTGATGAGCTTTGTAACTCAGAACACACACAGTTGGGTTTCATTATTATAGAATACACTTAATTAAAATAAATCTTTCTGGCATTCTTTTCAAAGTGAAAATAAAGATGTTCTAATATCGAAGAAATGAAGTAGGTGGAAAGTAAACTACTCAGGAAAGAGATTTAAAAACTGTCTTTTAAAATACACAACTCGGGGAAAATACAATAGGAGAGGTTCGGACTTCGTAATCCAGCTAAAATATTAATTTTGACATTAAACTGGCAGGAAGATTCAGAGATTTTCTCAAGTCTTAGAAGTCCAAACTGCCATTAAAATAGTTATGCTTTCATTGTTGAAATAAATACCATACCAAGAAGATTAAAGCGATTTCAAAATCAAGAAGGAAATGCCAGCACTGTCTAAAAAGCTGAATTATTTTCACACTTCAACAACTGCACCCGGTGTTCCATTCATTACTAAGTAAAAAGAATAAAGAGTAACTAGTACTCAACTCCAGCTGGGTTTGAAGATCATTACTAAACCCTAATTCGGCAGCTGTCTGAAAATTAGAATTAGTGATGCTGAAGATGTGCTATCATTTCACAAGAGTCTGATATGCAACATATTCTACAACAGTGATTCTCAATTTGGGTATGTATCAGAATCACTTGGAGGATTGTTTAAAATAGATTCCTGCTCCCCCCACCTTCCTTGCTAATTCAGCAGGGCTTGAACATTCGCATTTATTGTGAGTTCTCAGGTGATGCTGAAAGGATGGTCCAGGTAAAACTTTGAGAACCAGTGTTCTAAAGAGCATTTCTGTTTGTTTATTAAGAAGACAGATGCAGAATATTCTCTTTCCCATGTAACTAATTCATTGGTATTTGTAATAATTTTATTTTGGAATTTGTGATAACTTTAGATATACTTTAGATTTGTGGAAAGCAACACTTACTCAACCTCCTAGTATAAACTAGTCCTGAGGTTGTTCTGATCATGACACCTCCAACTCATGGAGCTGATTGTGTGCCAAACAGGAGGCATCACAAAGCAAACTTGAACACTGGAACTTGGTTAATTTATTTTAGTTGACTTCAGTTTGTGACACTATAGGTATAACTCTCTTTAACCCTTTTGTAGTGAACATAGTATGGAAGACTATCAGTAGTATAATTTCTCATCTTTGGAGACCATTTACTTCTAATACAATTCCAGTTTATTTCTCCATATTAGCTTTTCTGTTTTTTTCTTTTGGTGACCCTAAGACAAAGTGGAAGTAAATAGTCTAAATAAAATAAGAGTTCCAAAAATAATTAAATTTTAGGAACAAAGTTATGTGATAGGACCCATCAAAGTATTCAAATCCTTATTTATTAAAATTGATATTTGCACATTAAGAGTAAATTACCCACATACCTCAAAGCAGAGATTGTCAGATGGGGTAAGATTCAACTACATGCTGCCTGAAACAAGCTTACTTTAAATTGAAGAAACAAGTAGGTTAAGAGGAAAGGGATGGAACTATATCATGTCAACACAAATCAAAATAAAGTGGACATGAGAGAAATGCAAACCAAAACCACAATGACATATCACTTCACATCCACTAGAAATGGCTACTACTTAAAAACAGAACAGAACAAAACAGAAAATAAGAAGTGTTGGACCAGATGTGGAGAAAGAGGAACACTAATTCACTATTGGTGGGAATGTAAAATTGTGCAGGTACCATGGAAAACAGTTCAGCAGTTCCTCAGAAAGTTAAGAATAGAATTACCATATGACCCAGCAATCCCATTTCTAGGAAATGAAAGCAGGGGCTTTTGCACACTGATGTTCACAGTGGTATTATTCATTACTGCCAAAAGTTGGAAGCATCCCAAGTGACAATCAACAGATGAACAGATAAACAAAATGTGGCATATATCATGCCACATGAATATTATGCAGCTGTAAAAAGGAATGAAGTACTGATTCATGCAACAACATGGAAGAACCCTGAAGACATCATGTTGAGTAAAATAAGCCAGATTTAAAGGATAAATATTGTATGATCTCATTTATATGAAATAATTAAAATATGCAAACTCACAGAACTAGAAACTACAATACAGATTACCAAGAGCTGGGAGCAGGGACAGGGAATAGGGAGTGAATACCTACTGGGTACAGA
>PVIY010038016.1:0-24222 GCA_004026745.1 Myrmecophaga tridactyla | reverse complement strand
TGTTTTATTTAATCTTTCTTTAAATGATTTTATTCTCCTTTTATATTTGGAAATAGATGTTTACATAATAAAAATCACTCATGTCTAATTCCCCAGAGCAAATTGTAAAATACTAACCAGATATGATGATTGAATCTCTGTTGATAATCTTTCCCATCTATCTATTTTTAATAATCTATATCTCAACTGAACATTTCTTATCCCATTACTGAATTCTTTATCATGGAAGGCAATTAATCTTTTTTGGTAAGAAAGAAGGACAGAAGTATGGGAATACTCCCATTTAATAAATTTTGTCACTTAGATAATTTTATGAACAAAAAGATCATGTCAAGCTCTATGCTTTTAGTTGCATACTACATTCATAACTTGACAGATTTTAGATAAATTAGCAAATTAGTTTTGCTTAAGCATCATTATGCTAACTCGTTTTATTCACTTAAGATACATAAGTGATTTATTTTGGCAGAAATGTTTTGAAGCTACTTTGAAGGAAAATGTGACAATAATTTGTACAGCTTTTTATTATGGAGCATATTGATTAATTCCCAAAGCAAATACAATGCATATGATTTATATTTTTTTAATGACATTTAATATTCAGTAATTTTTAAACAAACATGATTGACAATATGTTTGATTATCAAAATTCCAAATGTTTCTAATTATCTTGTCATGAGTACGTGAATGAAGATGTGGACTGTTAGCTCCTAAATTTTCTGGAAAAAAATAAATAATTGTATATAATGTTTAGTTCTATAGGCTTTAGGTTTATTATACTATATTGTCTTATAAAAAGCAGTAGGATAATTTTGTATCTCTTTTATGACGTTTAAAAACAAAGAATTATAAAATATTTACATAGTACAGAATGTATGAGCACAATGCCAAGCAAACTGTTTTCATTCGTAGTAAACTGGTTTAGCCTGTCATTAACTCTTGTTGGATTTATTACAACTGTCACTTAAATGATACAAAAATTTCTGGTCTTTGGTTTACTGTCTAAAACAAAGATTCAATCATGTCATTTCCCTGCCTTCAGAATAAAATCAAGAAGCACCAGTTACTAACCTGACAAATTTTTTCAGCTGCATCTTTTCTCCAGAAAAGGTCCTAAAATCACTTATCTCTATAGTATATACCTTTCACTGAACATTTGCTGCCCTCCCTTCCCTCACAGTCACATTTCCTTCCTATTCTTACTGCTCTGTATGTAATGCTTTTACCTGCATCTCTGCCGGCCTTCTCTTCAACCTCTACACCATGCATCTAACACCTTACTATATACAACTAGAGGTTTTTTCCAAAATGAAATTAATCATGTTAATTCTGTACTCCTAGTGCAATCTTTTGGTAGCAGATAGGAAAGCTTGCTTTTCATTAGAATTTGCACACATGTTTTTCTACCTGGCTAGGTTATAAGAGCCTTAAGGTAAGATATCATCTTGTAACAATTTTGTATACCTCAGGAATTTTGCATGTATTGTTCAATAAATGAATGGTAAATGGCAATCATGGTTATTACTTTGTTAGCATTTCTGGTTCCTATATTTATTCTTTACTATTTTTCAATTTCTTAACTATTCTCACATTTTAAGTAAGTTTTAAGTACTATCACACATTGCTGGAAGTATCTAAATTATTCAATTTCTTCATCTTTCAAATGAAGTTCGCTTGTCTAAATTTTGATACAGATAAGATCTTACTGATAAACATGAAAACATAATAAACATTAACATATAAAATAAAATGTAATGTTTAATAAACATTAAAATATAAAACTTAGCTTCAATATAGTCTGTCCCCATGTTTTTGGAGGACAGCATTTAGAAGGAAAAGCAATCTCTTTCGTTTCACTAATAAAATAAGTCAAATTCTGATCAATTTATTTAATCTAGCCAAAGTGTTTCCTGCAGCTGTGTGAATTGAATTATTTACTAATAATTACATTCTAAACATCAGTTTGCCCTGCTATGTTATTCCTCAGACTAGATGCTGCATATTTCCATGAATATAGTACCAACAATTTACCATTTTTAAAAATCTATTTTTAATTCTATGCTTCATTTCAAAGATAATTTCCAAATTATATGATATTGACCATATATACATTTATTAATATTCATAAACATCCTCTCCCTCTCAACACAAACTGAAGAGAATTCTCCTTCTCTAGCTTCATTTGAATTGCCTATTTGGGTGGACTAATAATAAAAGTCAATTATTATAAAGAAATCTCGAAATGTATAGCAAAAATCAGAGACATACTAATGGAAGAAAAAAATGATAGAGAAGGGTGGTGAGAGTACAAGGTGGAGAAATTCAAGTGTCATTGTGAACTGGGTTTGATAGAAAATTAAAGCAAGTTTTGAATTATAAGATGACATTTATCGAGGAAGTTGCTGTAATTGATGTGAGGAACTATGGATCAACATATGTCTGAAGAGAATTTTGTAAAAGCCTTTTATTGTAGGTTAACAATAACATCTACTTAGGAATTTCTTTTAAAATGCAACTAAGATTTAAATTTCTTTTCAATGTGTCATGGTTGTGGAATGATTTTATGTTGTAGATAAAATATTGAACTGAATTATGAGTTGATACAGCTTTACAAGTTATAAAAGCCTATTTCTGGATCATCATATAATCAAATACTTTCAATTGTTTCATTGACAAAATTTGCTTTTGTGTTTCAGATACCACTGGTTCCACATGATCACATTTAATATTTGTAGCATATATGATGACTGTTACTTTGTTTGTGTGTCAAAACAATATCCATTCATGCACTCTTCCTGAATTGTAAAGTCAACACTTTTATTTCTCTATGACAAGTCCATTGTTTTTAATAGTAATTTACTCCCAGTTTATTTTATAAATGATTTTTTTAATATTAAAAATCACCAACACTGTAATAGTGTGCTATACTTGTCATGAATTAGTGTGAAAAGCAGTAAAGCATGAATGCCCAGTAAATGCCTACTGTATTCGTTAACTATGGCTGCTAAAACAAATGGCCAAAACTTGGGCACACAAAACAGCCCAAATTTATTATCTTATAGCTATGAATGTCAGAAATCTGATAGCTCTTACTGGGCTAAATAAAATTAAGGTCATCAGCAGGGCTAATTAATTCTGGAAGTGTTAGGAGAGTATCTGTTTCTTTGACTTCTCTAGCTTCCAAAGGCTGCCTGCATTCCTTGACTTCTTGTGTCCCCTGCCTAGCATCACTCCCATTTCCTTTTCCTTGCTCCCATTTCCTACTTTCTCTTCTATGGTCAAATCTCCCTCTGCCCCTCTCCTGCAGACACTTGTGATTACATTTAGGGCCCACAGGAAAAGTCCAAGAAGCTGCCCTGTCTCTTAGATGTAACTAAATCACATCTGCAAAATCACTTTTGCCATATGATGAAACATTCACAGACTGTAGCTGTTATCGAACATACCATATACACCCATGCATTAGATATTATTATGATGTCAATAAAATTTGTAAAATTTTAAAATAGTTTTAAGAATTTGAAGATCACACGGCAAATAGCTATAGAAGCATGCAGATATCAAGAGTACCTCTGCTATTTTAGTCAGTACCATAATCCTATTGTGATTAGCAATATATCATGCAGACCTTGCCTTACTAGGTAACAATGTGCAATAGTCCATAACAAGTAAATTTTCTTTCATGAGGTTTTCAAAAGCAATGTTTCATTTTACTTTATTGTATATTCCGGGCTATAATTTACAAATGATGAATCCATTAAAAGAAGAGTTTGGCAACAAACTAGCTCATTGTTCAATGAGGAAAATAGTCATTGTGTGACAGACTGACAACAAATGAAATAAAAATAGGAAAATTACTTTTAAGAACGTCATAGCTAATTTAGCTTCAGTGAGGATTCACTGAGCTCACACTATTACTTTCAATGTTACTGTTAAGTTTATTTTATATTAAATTTGTAAATGTATTTGGTTTATAATTGTTTTATATACTATGAATGTGAAAGGTTTTTACATAATTTTCTATTTACACACACTCATATGTTATGTAACACTGAGAATCTGTAGAAAATGCTGCCTTACTAAGTCTCACTGAAAAGCCAGAAATTGTTTCTTTATTTTCTCTAGTAAGTTCCAATTTATAGTAAAAATTTCTTCCATTTTTCAAGATGTAATACAACATATTTTCATCAAATCTAAATTCTTATTGCTGTATTACACTACAGATAAGTACCATCATTCTATACAATCAAAATGCAAAACAAACTAATATGGGTATAAAAATCTACATGATTCATGGGAATTGCTAAATAGGATTAAGTCAGTTATAGAGAGATAAGTAGCAAAAAATAATTCTGATAACCAGTCAAAATTGATAAATTGATAAATAAAGAACAAGATATTGTTCTCTGACTCACAATATGAGGCTACTAAAATTATTATGCCTTGGGTCATACCTGAAATCAGCTTAAAGTTGTTCTGAGATAGGTCCTGGCATTGTTATTTTTATAAAGCTTCCCAATTGATTCTAATATGCAACCAGGAGTGTCATCACTGAATTTTGAATCATAAAATATTGTAAAACTTAATTGAAAATACTTTCTCAATTCATTCACCCATGTTTACTTTGAGTACTCTCTTTAAAGTTGCATATGCTCCAAACTCTACAAAGGAGGAGACAGCTAAATAATTCGTAGATTGGACATTACTTCTTCTCAAAGTGATGAAACACATAAAACATTTACTATGAACATATATACAACAGGATTTCACTTTATAACCAGATATTAAAACTTGAGCTCTCAAAATGTGCTTCATTAGCTGACTATTGGATGAATTGGACCACAACAAATATGCCAAACAGGGTCCGGGAAGGCTGTGATCTCAGGTGGATCACATACCTGTCTGCTGGCTTCCTGCAGCCATTGGGATTTTGGTTACATGGCTGCACAAGTGGTTGTTATAGTTTATACATATTGAGGAGCAAATAGAAAAATGAATCCTTTATTATTGTCACCTACTTAAAATAAGTAAAGAAACTAACACAAAACACGTTTGCAAGTAGAAAATGATATGACAAGGGCAGAAAATTGAATCACAAAGGAGGGCAATTAAAACAAAAAGCATAGCTAATTTTCTACCTTTAACTTTGGCTTCAGCTGCATTAGAAATCTCTCCACAATTAAAAAAAAATCTACACTGCTTTTACTTAACACCAATGGATATGATTAGCATAAGTTTATCTATATATACCCCCATCTCTCAGCATTTGTAAGTAATCTTCTAGTTAAGATTGACGTCTGCTACATTTAAGGTACATTGTATACAGAGTAGTTCCCTTCTTTTCTGAGCTAACCTGTTCATACTATGTACAATTACAGAGTAACATTTGTGGATATGAATTGAAGCCTAAAATCCACATTTTTCCCGAAAGTCTACCCAAAGTCCAAGTTTCAAGTGTCAGAACTCTTAGAGACACTTAGATGAACATCACACTAAAGCTTTAAAACAACACAAAAAATGCCAATTGCAGAGAAATACTGGAGGGAAAAAAGCACCTATTTTTGAGTAAGTAGAGCAAAATGTCCTTTTTAACCTTCTTAATGGCACCTTCCTCTGTTTTAAATTGAGTCATTCTGAGCACCTGAGTTTCATGTTTTATAGTTTTATAATTTGTAACTTCTGGCAAAGATCAAGGATTCACGCTTTCCACCTCACAGATGTCCTTGCAAACTAGAACAAGATTTAAATGGTTTACATACATATATTACTTCATTAGTGCCTAATTAAAAATACCTCTGACAGCTGCCAGAAAATGAGCTGCTTCCGATAATCCAAGTGAACTGATCAAGGATGGAAAATTGTGCTTGTCCTACTGGTTTGACTTCATGGTATTCGTTCATCATTTTTCAGGAATGGTTTCTTTCCACAGACTTTATACATTTTGGACACATGGTGTACCTGACATATTCATGCTGCATTTAGACTTTATATAATTTTTTATAAGAATATATGGGTATTTTTCTACTAGAAATTCTTCTTAGATAAAAATGAAAATGAAAGTCATTTTAAGCTATAAATTTGATCCTGATTGCCAGTTAACTTGTCTTCACTGAGTGAACAAAGATTTGCTTCTATATTGAGGTTTTATTTGCTCCTGCCCTCTGGTATCTATGAAGCAGTGCTGCTAATGAAATAAAAGGACATTACCACGGGCACATAGAGGTAGATAAACACGTAAAACTAAAGAACAACCCACAAGATACAGGCAGGACAGGTTATTTTTTTAAAAAATGGCGGGGGTTAGGGAAGCATATTTGATTGGAAGAGAGACAACAGTATAATAGGAATGTTTATCATGATAATAGTAGGGATTGAAAGGTGCAAAAATATTTCAATAGTTGCCAGAGGACTGAGTCAGGAATATTATTTGGCATTACAGGGCCTGTGACACTTCTAACATGTCTTGATTTACCACCTCTTTCCACTCTTTACTCAAGTAACTACTTTAAAGACACTTAATCCAGAAAAGTCTGGTGTCCCAGAGGAAGTCATTTGCAGGAAAAAATTCCACCTACTTATTTCTGCCATGCAGAGAAGAGTGCAAATACTGTAATTGGTATAGGGGGAAAAAACAAAAAAGTCCATTGGTGTGCAGAAACACAGGTAATGATTAGAAGCAAACGTTTTTTAGGGACCAGAGATAAGACTCCAGGAAAAGAATTTTCATCAATGGCGTAGATGCTATTTTTCAGCTCTAATAGTGGGGAGCAGTATCTGAAACATTGTTATATAACTGCTTCAAATCTTGCTGGATTGTAAACTATATTCTTTAGGAAGCAAACTGCAGAGTTGAAACACATATAACACATATAAATTAAGATCACTTTGTAAGTTAAACATTGCAATATACCTAAATACGTGAATCAAATCTCCAACTGTATAATTTTAGCCAGTGGCATCCTGGACTCAGCTCAGACCTGCTGGTATGGGCCATTTGTATCTCTTTCCAACTCTCTATTCAGAAATGGCAAGTTCATAGCTTGAAATTTTACACAATAAAAATTGGCAAAGGCTACAAATAAGGACTTTACCATCCTTAAAAGCTGGTTGTTAAGCATTTATAAGCACACCATTGATTTTAAACTAGACTTACGGGTTTAATATGGAACTAAATATCCACAACAGTTTCTCATTGCATAAAATAATCTATACAATTTGCTTCATCATTCAAGTAAATTACTATTTTTAGTATATTCTAAGGAAACTTATGCAATAAAATTAGATGAAAATAATATTACATCGTAGATCTAAAACAAGTGATAAATATATGAAAAACATAAATGGAAATACATACATTTACATACTCCTATTTTTCTGGTTTCTTTTAAGTTTTTATTTGATTCAAAATGTAATATTTGATGTTTATGGACTTCTATACAGCCACAAACTTCAATTATCAAACATTTAATAAACTGACAAGACAGATATGTGATGCAACATACCATCAAAATCACCCCATCTCTTATTAAGGGTCATTTTTGGGTTAATCACCACAAAGAGGAAGGAAGTTGTATTTTGTTCACTATGAATGATCAAATAGATGTCTTCACAAAAAGAGAGATGCGATAAAGCAGAGACTGCAAGATAAAATTCTCTTTTTATTTTTGTTTTTCTCCTCCCACATGCTTCTATTTTGAAAGCTTGCTCCTTGCCTACCTTCTCTTATTCTTTTCTAAGCTTGTCTCATTAATTAAAACTAAGTCTCCAAGAAATGCACTAGAAACATATTAGTGAAAATAATTATCCAGTTAAATTTGAAAGTATTTTCTCAAATAATAAGAGGAAGAGCACTAATGTATATTTTTGAAGAAAACTGTGTTAAAAGCAGATATGGTCAATATAATTTAAAGATGATTTAATTCGTCTCCCTGCATTGTTTATTTACAGGTTAAAGAAAGGTTGCAGGAGGTTAAGTGACTTGCCCAAGATCAAAATGCAATGGCTGAGTTGCCGCGTTAATAATACTACTAATAATAAATAAAAACAAGCTGACTTCCTTTGTGTAGTCTAAAATTCATATCGAGTACTGATGGAATAGTGGCAGATAGGGAGCATTATATATATTACCTAATAATTATATACCATTATATATCTCTGATAATTTTTCAGAGGTAGTGCAGTCTGAGGTGAGGTGGATCGTATTGTGCCTTCTTCATTTGTTTCCCAAAAGCATCAGCAGAGGCAGCTTCAAGTCCTTAGAAAGTTTTCTTAAAAAGAAACAAACACACAAACAAACAGTAAGAAAACCCTCAGGATACTTACTCCCACCCAGAGAGCCTGGCTCAATGAATTTGGGGTGTAGCTCAGAAATTTACAGTTCTTAAACATGATTTTGTTTGAAGCCAGTTTCTGAACCAATGTTCTAGAAGAGTTCAGTCCAATAAATCTTTCTGCGATGATGAAAATATTCTCTATCTGTGTTGTCCGAGACAGTAGCCACAAGCCACGTGCCACAACAGAGCAGTTGAATGGTACCTATTGCAACTGACAAAGAGAACTTTTAGTTTTATTAATATCAATTAATTTATATTTAAATAGCTCTTCTATGACACAGACCAGTCTAGAAGATACAAGACTTCCTTACCAGGAACAGCACAAAAGCAAAAGAACAGAGATGGAAACAAATGAGTTTAAGTGTGTGAGAGAGATTCAAACATGCCTAGCAAAGAGCAGAGGATGGCACATTGTCTGATTAAAATTGTAATAAAACTGTATCTAGTGTTATTATATCTAGTGTTATTGAACAAATTCATGAGGATAGCCTAATAGAAGAATACTTGCCATATACCTTAAGGTGTCCTTAAGAGAGAATTCATCCAAAGGAATGAAATTCGCAGCCTGTTACACCTGTCCCCAAACTTCCTTGTCAGTGCCTGGAAGGCATTTAAAATATCTGGTTCCAAAATATACAGGTAATGAAAAAGAAAATTTAAAGAACCATTTTGTTTGAATCTATATAAAGTTAGAGTACAACCACACAGAATTAAACAGGGTAACAGGAATTGTTGTTTCTATCCCTTTTTCTAAGATACCCTCAGTACGTGATGAATGATGGAACTGGGCAGGAGTATATGGGAACCCTTTTCCTTCTGCATAATTTTTCTGTAAACTCACAATTTCTCTAATAAAAATATATTTGAAAATTATCTCCTTTAGGATCATTTTAGTTGTAAGTCAGAGAAATCCCAACTTAAGTTAGCTTTAGGCAGAGAAAGGAAAGAATTTGTTCATGTCATTGAAAAATCCAGTGGCTGAAAACCTTTCAGATACAACTTGATTTAAGGGATAAAATAATTTTAAGTGGAATTAGCTTTTTCTATCTCTTGTCTCTGCTTTCCTCAGAGTTGGCTTCATGTAATTTTACCAGGAATAGATTTGGGCTAATGTTTTTCCAAGTTCAAGTGTAGCTGAAATGAGGTATGGAGGTGAAATGACAGTAGCTGAAATGAGATGCATGTCTCCATGCTTTCCACCAAGAGCCACAGACTTAGGATTTATTGATTCTGACTAAGACATATGCCTATAGCTGAGTCTATAAACCTGGTCATGGGTAAGTGATGTTTCTGAGTGAAGAGATTTCTCCATGTGCCTCTCCTCTTGAGATAGGGATATAACTAGCACCTCCAAAATCACGTGGACTTTGGTTAGAGAAGGGTTATCTTCGAAGGAAATCAGGGGAAAAATGCTAGAAGAAGAGAGAGTGGATGCTCAATAGATAGAAACAAATTGTTTGTTTCTATCTATTGATACGCCATTTGTCACTGGAGTGCCCAGTGGGAAGCGCCATATGCAATGGAGAGGACTTGGGACACAGGACAATTAGAAAAGCAGCAAGAACAATGATGCCAGAAAGAACTGCACATAGGAAGAGTGTCCTCAGTAGCAAAATTTTTTTTGCACAAACACAAATGCACCACCCTGCTGGACACACAAAGGAGTAATTGTAAGATATGAGGAGAAGTTGAAGACTTTACCTTAATGAATGAGCAGTGATTAGCAGAGAATTTTATATTATAAAAGTAAGTGATATGTAGGGCATTTCCTGGGACTAATACACTACCTATGGCTGTATCATGGAGGAAAATACTATAGATAATAAGTTGACATTGCAGGAAAGAAATATTGTTGGGCAGGTGGAGGTATTTATACTATTATTACATAAACACACAAATATAAATACATACATATATCTATCATTTGAAAGTTTTAGTCTCTCTTAGGAACCCGATCTTCAAATACAAAACCCTTTCTGGTTTTCAATACATTTCACTCATGTGATATATTAAAGGCAGGGATTGTGAATTATTATAATGGTAGTTTCTGCAAAATGGAATAAAATGGAAATACTCTGGCATAGAGATTTACATTTTTAATAGTACAAGTTTTTAGGGGAAATCCTAAAAATATAGATTAAGTATAGGTAGATAAGTAGATAGGTTGATAGATAGAGGAATAGCTAGCTAGCTAGCTGGATAGACAGATGAAAGATGGCAATGATAATGATTATGATGGTGATAGAGAAAGATTTTGAGAGAGAGATCAACTGTTACAAGAAAACAAGTGAAAAGAAAGATGATTTCTGTGTTTTTAAAGGAATAATCATCAGTCCTTTTTATTTATCTTGAGTGACGAAGGAGGAAAGTGTATATTATTTAGGCACCAGAGAAAGAAAAGAAGGACAGATACCTGTGTGATTGTGTGTGTGTTTCATTTTCATCTCACTAATCATTGATGAAGTGAATTATCTTAAGATTTTGGATCAAGGCACTGAGTTTCAGAAAGTTTAAATAATGGTCTAATGTCCTACAGTTCTAAAGCTAAGATTAGAATTACAAAGTGTCTAATTAAAAAAAGAAAATTCTGCACGCTTTCTGTTATAACACAAGAACTTATAAAGTAAGAATTTGATGTATTCATGACAATTTTGTTTAACATGGAGTTAGCAATACATTTTACTGTAAAATAATAGATTTTATGATTGTGGAATTAATTCACATAAATTGAATTGAACTTCAGAAAAAAATGACTATGCAATGACAATAGTATGTGTTTACTCATTAATTATTACAAATATATCATTTGTTTCCTAGAAGAGAATATACAGAATAGTGGTTTTTGGTGGCAGTATGATACTGTGGAGCAGAGTAATCCATAAACTACAATTAAACCAGTGGATTGCTGGTTTTGCTAGAGAAAAGTACAATTTAAATGAAACCCCATCTTCCTATTTCTTGAGGTGGAGCTATTGAAGCACCTACTTAGTCTGGAGAAAGCTCTCGGGAGGCTCCCTTGTGGTGGTGGTGCTGTAAGGCACAATATTCTGAAGCTAAAGTCAACATGATTTTTGACTTGCAAAGGGTCTGGCTCCACATTTGCTGCCAGATATGGTTTGCTCCTCCTGGGAATGCTCAACAGAGACTCCAGGGAAGGAAGGGTGGAATTCCATGGTTATGATTGGCAATATTTTGCCTTTGTCTATTAAAAGAAGAATGGCCTTAATTTGATAAATATTTTAAGAGGGGAAATCAGTTCTAATTTGAAGAAAAAGATGGGATTAGCATTTGTAGCACTAAATTCATAAAAGACAAGAAACATAAGGCTTTCTGATGCCAGTGTCCAAGGACATGGAGCAAGCCTGTGTCTCTTGTCTTCTTTCTCTTCATCAGAACCAACTTAGGGGCTAGCTGCCCTCATGTAGTCCATCCCAGGTGATTTGGTTTGGAAGTCTGGCCTTTCCAACATCCCTCATCTTACTTGCTCCTATAGGTGAAGTAGGGACATTTTGCAGTTTAAAGTTTTTATTAGGGAAGCAACAAATAACACAGCAGGGACAATTAAAAAAAAAAACACCATGTGATTTACAATGGATAATAATTTTACAAAGTTCTTAAAATAATGACCCTTTAATAGATCCAGACACTGCTTTGTTGAACTTCCTTTCATTTTTACTATTTCCCTACTCATTCTAATCTTTTCAACATTCTTTCTCTAAAAGAAAGTCTTTTATGGAAATATATGAGGAGGTAATTAAATCAGATTAGCAATTGTTGATTGAACAGTTTGTACAATGTATCTCCCAGGCTCTCTGAAGTGGCAATTCCCTAGATGCTCTGCACCCAGGAATGACCGATCAACTTTGGAGAAATGCTTAAGCCAGGCAATGGAAGGAAGAAAAGAATGGCACAGCTCATGCATCTATCTAGAAAAAAGTACAGTGCTGGTACATTAATAGAGGAAAGGACTTTCTTTAAAATAATTTTGAATCTAGTTTTGAATTTCCTGTCCACCTATAAGAAAATTCGTGGCAACTTATATTTGGAGAACTTTGTTGAATGTGCTAATTGTGCATGATGTACAACAGTAGATATTTTAGGTCACTCTTGAAAAAGTATCTGTGATTCATATTTAATGTACCTCGATTAGTAGTGTTGCTATATTTTAACTTACTAAGTGTAACTTAGTAGTACACTTTTTAAAGTGCTTTGATTAGCAGTGTAGCTATATTTTAACTTACTCATTTAAATCATATTACATTCTTTCTTTTTATAGAGATTAAACAGAAACGTTTAAAAATCGTGTTTATAAATATATAGTTAAAAGTTATGTGTGCTTGTGTGTGGAAGAAACAGACAGACATAGTCGTTTCTGTGCTATTGATGTATGATGACTTAATTTGACAAACAATTAAGCAAATGTAATACCTATTCATTTCAAATGTAATAAAAATACTTTTTCAGTCACCTGTAGTATTTTATGCCTTTCAAAATTGGTGACGGTATACAAAGTTGTTACAGAGAGGAGGCAATATCTATCTATCTTTCTGTCTGTATGATTTTTATCACACAAGACATTGTGTGAGAAGTACCATTTGTGCTCCAAAATGAAGGTAAAAAAGCAAACCTCTACTACTTTGGATCATACAGAAGCTGCCACGCAGCAGCTGATTTTTAAATGAGAGCTTGAAGTGCTGATAGGATTTCAAGAGATAAAGATAAATTTTAATTCAGGTAATGAAGAGATCTATTTTATCTGGAGTTTAGTGCACGCCCCAATGTGGTTTAAGAATGACTCTAGATTTTCACTTTAAAAGCCCAACTAATACATGTACATTTAAATTATATCCTAACAGACAAAATTAATTGCTATGCTTTGCCAAGTTCAAAAAGATTTTCCTTCCATTTAGCTCTCAAGTAGAAGTATTAACCTATTGTAGGTATCACTACTTCTCTTTATAAAAGGGAATAAAAATGTGCAATTAACTTCAGACATTTTCTTAGAAACCTTGTATCCTACTGAGCAATTTCAAGGAAGCAATTGTTTGATGATATATTTCTTCTTACCTAACTTTGAGCTCCTAAAGACGTTATTGGAGCTTTTCAAGTCTGTAAATGGAAAGGCATGTCTCTGTTAGAAAGATTATTTATGTGAGCCCCAAGTAGACAGGTTATTAATGTTCAAGGAACTGAAGATGTTCCTAAGCAAGTTCAGAAGATCATCCTACTATTGAGAGGACCCCACAGATTTCGAGTTGATAGATGCTACTGGATCAAAGTTTAGAGAGCTGCTTGAGAGCAAGAACGAAGCAAGTTCACTCTTGAGAAAAACCCCTGAGAAACAGCATAAAGAGAACATGAACAATTTCGGTAGTTTTAAATTCTCCTTATCCCTCAAGTTTAGAAATATGAGACATTGGTGATTTTAAAAAAGATTAATTATGTCTTTCCTCTTTGAATATATTTAAATGTTTGCAATTGAATGATAGTAATTAAGGGAGACTATTGATGTAGTTTATCTGCTAAATTGCGATGGAAAACCAATCGCTACTACCAACACTTTAGGGTGGTATTGTGTCTCCTCCCCTTGAATCTACGCTGACTGGATTATAATCAATAGAATGCAACCAAAGCAACATTATTTGACCTTCAATGAAAGGTCAGAAAAGGTGATAGAATGCCCACCTGGATTTCCTGGGCTCTCCATTCTCTGCATGCCCTCGGATGAAGCCCAAGCTGCGTGGACAGGCCGCATATAGGCCCTCCAGTCCACTGACTGTGCAGAGCACAAGACTGCATCCTCCCAGCACTGCTGTCACATATATGAGTAAAGGAGCCTCAGCATCATTCCGGCCCCAGGTGACAAGGGACTACCTGGCTTCAGTTTTCCCAACTGAGTCACCAGACACCTTACAGTGGACACACCATCTCTGCCATCCTCACTGCATACTGTCTAAATTCCTGACCCATCATTTGCCCAAATTTTGAAGTAATTGGTTGGGCAGAAATAGCGACTGAGACAACCTTTGTCTACTGTTTTTTGTTTGTTTGTTTGCTTTTAATTTGAATAAAGAAAGGTTATTTTTATGCAATGTATAATAAGTAAGAAAATGGTTCTTTAGACAAGCTGTTTCTTGAAATTCAAGCTTAAACATGTTTTTGGCCATGCAGGTTGAATGATGTGAACTGTTTCTTTGTCCTGTATTCTGAGCTATTCAGTTATACATTTTATCTTACAGACTCTTCTCTAGGTAGAAAACAGCCTGACAAATGTTTTTTCTTGGTGACTTTTCAGATTATAAGAACCCTGCACTAGAGCAGAGTTATCAGGGTTTTGATGAATAGCATAACGTTTTTGAAAATCAGGATATGGGTTTAGGTAAACCAAATCCAACTTTGATTTGCCCCGCAGTTTTTCACCTATCCCTGTCATCATGCAAGTTTATGCAGCATATGTACTTTGAAACTGCTCTTTATGGTCAGTTTTATATAAATGCCTATTTGTACATATTATGTTGGACTGGCATTATATATTGAAGAATATATAACTTTACTATAGATGAAGATTTTGGTGCCAAGTGTTTCTGCAAAGATAATAAATGTGAAGGAGAGGAGAGAGAAGTAATGCAGCAGAGGGAATTGAGGTGATGTGACTCCAGTCCCTGGAGCTTTCTTTCAGTTTTCTGGTGGTCTTACATTCCCAAAGCTGAGGACCACATTGAATTGGTTAGGCTCTTTACCATAATTTCTCCAAACCCCATGTAAGGAACATTTTCTTTCTCTGACTTCTATTTACATCACCAACCATTTGTTAGACACAATAACTGAGATTAGGGATACAATGATAGTAGATGATTAGGACTGTTTCTTAAATTTTCAATTCAGTAAAGAGACAGACTAATGAATTAGATAAATTTAGTCTAGGATGGTACAGAGTTTGAATTGTGCATGTGTGTGTCTGGCATGCATGTGTTTTCTACCTCCAGGTAAAGGTTAAAATAATTTGCCTGTGAGGATCTGAATCATTTGCAGGAGGAAGTTTCTCCTTACCCAAATTGTTAGCTCAGGCAAACATAATATGCCCACCTGTTTCTGTACCAACTGAGCAATGGCAGACACCGTAGGCTCCCCACTTGCTGAGGAAGTCACTGGAGAGGCCTGGTAGCCATTCTCCAACTCTCACCCACACCCTCATTTTCTATTAAGCACAAATGTTTCAAAACGTTTCCATTCCATAGCCCAGGGGAGACTAGGTTTAATGGGATGGCCTAACCATATATATGTTACACCCCTAAACAAGAACAAGTGTCAGTTGTTTATTAAGGCAAGAACTCTGCACAGAATTTGCTTGATACATGCTTCTTCCTCAATGACAGGACCTCTTCCCCCCATGTGTATACATACTTGAGCCTGGGACAATACAAATGTCCTTCCTCTTCCACATGACATGGGGTGTGCTGAGCTGCCATCCGGACTCTGACCCGGGCAGTTTAGCCTATGTGAGGGACCAACCACAATGAGATCTCTTCTGCTCTCTTGGGCCCTCTGTGTTGTGTAATTAAGTGGTCATGTATTGAAAATCTTTACTGTGTCTGAGCCAGTGTTTCCATGATGCACAGCGCAACAAATTGGTCCACACTGCCGGTGATATTTACATCTTGTCCAGATTTGTTCCAGCTCCTGATTAGACACTTCTCCTTTCACTGCTCCTCACTAGCCTAGCCACGTTGTCACAAGACTTTGGCTGCCTGATTCATAAATGTTACAGGCACCAATACAGAAAATAGATGGAAGAAATGTTGAATACTTGCTAAAACCAACTCTGTCTTGCTATTAATATTCACTGATGTAAGAAGCTAATTAAAATTGCTTTGCTGGCAAATCTGAAATGAGCTACTTAAGGACAGATATTATTTCTGAACCAAAAGCTTGAAAATTTGTAGTTCGGGCTTTCACATTAATATAATGTAAACAGCTTGCTGGATGAAAAATGACCTGTCACAGTAACAAACTATTTACAAAAACAGCATGATTACATGAAATTATGATGACTTGCTTTCCTTCATTACTGAAGAGCTTGGAAATATAGTAGATTTTCAAGAATATTATGTGAATACAATGGGAATATTTTATGTGAAAGTATCTTGTCTTGTGTTTATTAAATTATTATCTTATATTATTATAATATTATTATATATTATAGATATATATTATTATAATATAATATTATTATATTATATTATATTAGTTGTTTCTAGTGAGAAGGCAAATCAAAATTAGTTTATTCCATTTGGGGGCAACCTACTGTTCTAAATAATTAACAGTAAAACATCATGTGAATATATAAATGGATATAAACATATCATTTATAGAGAAAATGATAAATATATGTAGCAAAAACACTGCATAGAGTTGCTTGAAACCATTACTGTTACTTGCCAATCTAAAAATCATGTTCTTTGTGTATTAACTAGAAAAAATCTAAAAAGAAAAATAAGCATAAGCATGATTTAAACACCATCAAAGAAAAGTTATGACTTTAGCATCCTCATGCTGCAGAAAAGCAAAACATATTTCACTCAACTCCTTGAAGGGATTCCTTTTCTTAACGCTTGAACCTATAAAAGGGCATTTAAAAAAATGAGAATGCAAACTTGACTTAAAAATACTTTATACGTCCCTATTATGTGCAAATATACTATACTCCACCTCAAAATACAAAGATGAGTATAATATTAAGCAAAATATAATGTGATTTTAAAAAGATGCAAACATGTTTCTAATAGCAGTCGAGGGAGACAATGAAATATTTAAGAGAAGAAATTCAGAAAGACTTCAACATGGAAAGAACAGTTTTGAGTGAAACAGAGATACTAGGATTTGACAGATGAGGATAAAAGTTTTCCATTATTGCATTTATCCTCTCAATTTTTTATTTTATTATTCAATATATATATAGAGAGAACATCTATTGAGGTAATGGAGCCTTACTATTTCTCTAGGAAATGAGTAAGTTAAGTATATAACATGCTTTGTCCAGTAGAGAAGAGGAAATGTTATATGCAGAAATCACACATGATACATGATATAAGACATAAAGTACAAAATTCAGAAAAGAGAAAGTGAACTTGGGAACTGTTAAAGAAGGTAGTGTAGAGGATGTGAAATCTCAACTACACTTTGAAAGGTGGTTTGAATTTGAACAAGAGCTTTGCTTTGTTTCTTTTCTTTTTTATGAAAGGACTTCCTGAGTTTTGATGGGTAGACAATGAAGAGGAAAGCATAGTTATCTAATAAATAATATTTATTTCCATTGAAAATTCTATGTCTATTTCCCATTTTCCTTACCTGTCTATGAGATCTCTGAAGGCAGAGGCATAATTTTATTCATCCATACATTCTTAGTGCTAAACTAAATGTTGAGAACACAAAAGGCCTTCAAAAAAAGAGTGTGCAGTTAATATAGGACAAAGCCCAAGTAGAGTACTTATGCACTGGGATCAAAACTATTTTCAACAGGCAAAGAAGAATTAAAAGGAAGCATGCAACATTTATAATTATTCTGACAGGTAACAAGTAACATTGGCAACCTCACTCTAAGTATGGTGAATGACAAGGGATTGACATTTCTTCTTCCAATTTGCTTTTCTATTTATGCATATTGTGTGACATCCTATGACATAATTATAATGATATCTGTATAGTAATAAGAGACCAAAAGATACAACCATTCTGAATAATCCCAATTTATTGCAGATGTTAATGAGAAAAAATGCAATGGTTAAGATTTAAATACACAGAATTTAAGATCAGACAGAATCTGGCATTACCCTGACTTTTCAATTACTTTTACTTAGCCCTATAAATCTCCATTTCCTCACCTGCAAAATGGGGTACACATTTAACAATTTTGTTGCAAGTATGAAATAAGATATCTACTGTAAATAGCTTGACACAGTGTAAAGGCATACTCTCTAAATCAAAATGTTTGTAGTCACGTACAGGTCTAGTGAAATATGAGATGCTTTCAATACACTGATTATGTCACCAACAATTAAGCATTGTCTTAGATATAAATTATAAGAGGATTAAGCTGGGTCTGCAATTATAATAGAAAGCATTTATTATGTACATACAGTGTTGCACTCAGTGGTGTTACTGAAGGAAGGATTGATAAATATTGTCTTTGGGAGGTATCCTTCCAGACTGTTGGAAGAGGAGGCATGGAAGGGAAAAGAATAGGTGTTATTATTTTAATAAATTAATGTTATTTTAAGCTCTTTCTCTTGATGCTATGCTTGTAGAGGAATATATGTCAGAATCTAATACAATAACAGATCATCAGAGTAGGAGCTGAGTGTGTGTTTCTTGACCCTTTCTATTGAAGGACAAGTTAAAGATTTTACTAAACTTGTCATTACCTGTTTTGTGACTTTACATGACATACTGCAGCTTCAACATTCCAAGCAGGTCCTGTCAGCAGGGAGATTGGCACAGCACCAAATATTGGCCCCCCAAACAGGTTCCTATTAAGTATCTTTTATTGCTATAGCTTGCTCAAATCTTATTTTTAGAGGAAAGATGGAAAACCCATAGATATTCCTTACAGTATGATTTCTAATTTTCAAGTCAGTATTCTAATGAAATCTTTTGAGAGTTTGTGTGCAGGAGAACACCAACTATCAAGGATGAGGGCTCTCAGTCATAAGACAGTTGGTCTATCCATCCCTGCAGCACTTATCTGCAAGAAGCTCAGAATATAATAGAAGTGGCTAAAATGCAAAAACTAAAACAAAAATCACCATAACACTTCATGAGCGGTGATAAGCTCAGTATGAATAAACCACTATAGGAGCACAAAGAAGAGAAAGAGAAAGAGAATCTAATCCTTACTGGATATGGAAATATATTTATTTTGAAGCTGAAACAGTGAAGTAGGGAATTCATTAATTATAATTTAAACTTGGATGTTTTGAAACACACAAATATATATTCAAAAAATGAAATATTTATGAGAAATTTGAATTTTAAGTCCTTCACTTTTCTTGGGAATATAGAGTTCTCTATTAAGATGTAGTAGTTTTATGTGCATTTTCTATGAGAACTTAAATTTTTAAGATGTTAAACAACTTGCAAAAAGTTCTGAGAAAACAAAACTTTTTTTTTGATAACCATATGCATTTTATTGAGCTACAAAAGATTTCATTAGAATACTGACTTGAAAATTAGAAACTATACTTTAAGGGATGATGTACATTAAGAACAAAATTCCTCATCTGAAATCAGTAAACCAGGTATAATGATTCACACTTGGCATGCAGGAAAATAACAGAGAAGACCCCAGACCTTATACTCATTTAATGACTATTAAAAGTTTGAGATTTTATTAAAAGTTCTTAACTCAAGTGTTTGCCAATCTCAATAATTCATTCATACCTCAATAAAAATTACAATAACCACCAACACAACTGTTTTACAGACATTATATCATGTCATAATTTTAGCATAGACTCTGTAATAAGATAGCTTTGTCTTTGAGAAAGTTACTACAATCTATTCAATTCAGCTTTCTCAATCTAAAAAATGAGAATGTGAATAATCTGGACTTCCTAAGATTATTGTAACAGTAATGTGACTAACACATATAAATGCATATGAGAATGATTTCATATATTAAGTACTCAGTAAATATCACCCATTATTATTTATTCTAAATGTCAATATTAAGAACAGTCTATGAAATGTATACTAATCAATATAGAGAATCAGGCTTAAAATAAGTGGTTGGCTGAAGAGCAAAAAGCAAAAAATGACGGATAAACTGGGACCTGAAATGAGGTTCCCAGGATTCTCAGGTGTATGTTACAGCCTTTGTGCTGGAGAGTTTCCCAAGTCAGGGAAGCAGGAAATGTTTTCTGAGTCCCTATTACACAATGACACTATATCAGCTCCCCAAACCAAATGATGAATAAAACAAATATATATTTTCACTCATGGAAATTATATTCTAAAAGGGATTAAGACCATAAACAAAAATATATAAATGATTGATTTGCTTACAGATTGAGTTGAATGCAATTAATAAAATTAATAGGGAGGGCTTCTTTGATATTTAATCAAGGAAGACATCTCAGAAAAGGTGCTATCTGAGCTGAGATCTGGAAGGTGAGAATGAACTAGCCAAGCAACAGCTGAGAGAACCTTCCAGGTGGAGGGATTAGAATATCAAATGTCTTGGAGAGGTATTCTAATTCAGTTTTCCAAGGAGAGCGACAAGAAGGAAGACAGTGTTTCTGATGGGTGTGAGGATAGAAGACTGCAAACCAGTTAGAACATGCAAAGAATAGTCTGTGATTTGTAAGATGTTTGGATTTTAATTTAAAGCACTAAGAAATAAGTCGTTGAGACATGTAATCAGAAAAGTGTGGTGATCTGAATTCCTTTTCTGAGAATGGATTGGGAAAGGCCAAAAATGAAGAAGTGAAGCCAACTATGATACTATTATAATGACAGCATCTTCATCTAGGGACCTACAGTGGAGTTGGCAAGAAATGAATGAATTTGAGGGATATTTTGGCGGTAGAACTCAGCACTTGGTAATGAATTGCAAGTGGGTGATGAAAGAGGCATAAAGCTGTTCCTTGGCTGAACAACTGGGTGAATGAGGGTAAGTTTTATCATGAAAGAATCAAATTGGGGGTTGAGGGTTCAAAAGCTTCATTTTGAGCCTGTCAAATTTAAGAAGCCCTTTACTCATTCAAGTGGATATCAGAAAATGTACGGTGAAACCATTCCAAATACATCTTCATAAGTGCCGTTTAAAGAAATAAATTAGTATAGTCTGTATAATAAGGGGAAGGGAAAGGGTGAGAGGTGATGAGAATTCTAGGGACCCCTCTTACTGAGAAGCGTGCAATTTCTTGTGCATGGAAAGAGCACTATTTCTGGCACCTGCAATTTCTTCAAAAGCCATTTTCTGTCACAATGTGAAGTCAGCTACACTATCTCACACTGAAGACAAAATTTTAAATTTAGCTGGTCTTTTTAATAATGTTTTAAAAACTGTTTTAACAGTTATTACATTAATAGCAAAACTTTTTGTAGTAAGTACTGACATTCCTTAATTCTGTAAGATCACCTGTTAAATGCATAGTTATTCTATTCTATTTCTGTGTGGTGACTATATCATAATTAAAATGTGAAAATGATTGTCCAATTTATGTAGAAAGCTCTATTACAGTAGGTTAACAAGAGTACAAAAGATCAAATGATTTTGTCAATATTTTGTCCAGTTTTTCCTAAGGAATAAAAGAAAAATATATATCTGTACCACCCTTTATGTGTTTTGTCAAGCATAAGAATAAGGTGTTGTATAAGATGTGTTGAATTAGCATGCTAACTCATAGAATTCATGGATATTAAAATTAAAACATATGACCCTTTTGCTCTTCAGACTGGAAACATCAACTAATTAGAGGTTAAGTCTAAATGGACCACTTTTCTTGTTTCACTTTTTTTTCTCTTGCTTTTAATAACAATGTGAAATTATGAGTTTTGAAAACTCAAAAGCTATACACTTTACTATTTATCTAGTATCTTTTTTAAAAAAACACATCTTCAATTTGTGCCTATTCCCTGGAAAACAGACAATAGCATCTGTTAGTAACTGAGGGCTTAGAAAGCAAAGGATAGAAAATTTCGGTTATACCTTTAAGTTTAGTAAAGTGCCAAGAATATTTTCTTTAAAGCAGCCTCAAAATGGTAATTCCTTTCTCTGAACAAAATTGTCTCCTAATGATCCCGTTTTCTTTTACCTTTGTCAATATGTAGCAGCACAAAAGAAGTTCTCCCCACCAGGCATCCAACAAGAGAGCATGGCAGCTAATGGGTAAGTGAGAATGTGGTAAAGCTTCATAGGTGCATGTCTTATCCTTACAAAAGGAAGAAAGTGAGGGAATGAACTGTAACATCCTGTAACTGGGAAATTGGGGCTTATCCTTTCTATTTTCAATTCCTCACTGTCTTCTGAATAAAAATATTTTCAATTAAAATTAGCTTAGGAAGTTGATTGGTGTATTATGCTAAAACACAAAACAAGGAAAGATAAAGCATAAAAAAGTTAAAGTCAACTTTAAAAATAAGATGTACCTTTCTACAGCTACGTTATTGAGAAGAAATGAAAATAACTTAGTACGTACAGAGCACAGGACTGCCGGTCTCTGGGTACAGAAATGGAAGTTTGTCATTAAGTAAGATGTGCCCAACAAGTTTGACTTATACAGGGGATCACTGTTTCTGTGAGGGCTGCTTTGCTTGAGAAAAGCATCTGGAAACGTAGTGAAGCAGGCCTGGGTCTGTCCATGATCCATGTCAAATTGTGGACCAGAGACATGAAAGGAACTGACAGAGCCATAAGATTAGGCTCTAAATTGAATTGCGGTTTGGTGACTAGAAGATCTAAGGTCCTTTTCTTGCTGAGAAGGCAATAGCAGAACTGCTTAGTAATGAAGAGGAGCAAGGGATAGAAGGATAAAAAGTATGATAATTTGAAAAATAAACTTTCTGATTCAAATGAGGCTGGAAACTAAAATTTGAAAATACTAGTAAAATTAATGCCGATACAGCTATCCCAGCAAATTAATAATGAGTACATACATTCTCAAAAAATAGAAAACAATTTTATGGCAAAAGTAATAAGAACTTTTAAATAATTGTTTAGGATGTTCAAAGAAAAACATTGAAGGATATTAGCCTTTAGAGAAAATAGAAAGTGTAATAAAAAAGAGCTAGGAATGAAACAAAGATAATCAAACACTAAAAGAACTTAAAATTTCGGAAATGATTGAGATAGACAGCTATGATATATCAATATAGATAAAGACATTCAGTAAATCTTAGCTTACACTATGCACAAAAATTCAACTTCACATCAATTATAGACCTCAAAATGAATGGTAAAGCAATATTTTTAGAAAGGAAGTGGAAAATTGAAGATTTCGGGATAGGAAAAAATATTAAAATATACATAAGGAATTATTTGGTAAATTTAACTTCTCAAAACAAATATCTATTTTTATATGAAGAAATTTAAGAAGGTGCAAAACTAAGCCACAGATTTGGAGCATTTTTTAAACATATATAACTGACAAAGGACCGTTATTTAAAATACATAAGGAAGAAATCATTGAGAGGGAAAAAAAATAGTCAACCAAATAGAAAAATAGCCGAAACACTTCACAAGAAAACTTAAAAGATGACTTCAAAATGGTCGATTGATGTAAGAAAGCATTAAAATTATTATTAATTGGAAGAAAGCAATTTCAAAATGCAGTGGGATAACTCTCATTATATTATGGTGACTGTATACTTTATCATCCAAACGGAGGCAGTTTGATAGTGTGATACGGGCTGCTTGTAATTATTATTCTGGGACAACAGGTTGAAACAACGATCATACAGGTAAATTGAGGAGTATGCTTACCCTACTTATATGGGCCAGACTAGACAAGTGTTAAAATATATGAGCATATTAAGAGATAGAGAAGAGGAAGAACAACTGCAACTCACACATATTGCCAATAGGATTAAAAATATATAAACAAATCAGTACTTAAAATTTTAAAATATATTAATCTCTGATGCAGAAATTTCACTCCTATATGAATGCATTCGAAAAAAATAGGGTACTTTTACAATAGAATATACATAAATAACTGCTGATAGAAGCATTATTTGAAAGAGCCAAATATTGAAAACTACTCAGTAATTGTGGTATTTGAATACCTAGAGTATTAAATAGCAACAAAGACAAACATGCAACAAGAGAATGTTGACTATGAGAAGCAAGAGATAAAATAATGTATTCTATAAGGTTAAATCTTAGCCTGGG
>PVIY010038015.1:0-24228 GCA_004026745.1 Myrmecophaga tridactyla | reverse complement strand
CACTTAAATGGGTGGAGACATGTCCTCCCCTAATCCAGTTTAACAACCATTCTTAACTAAATCACATCAACCAGGGAGATGATCTCATTAGTTTCAAACATACAGCATTAAGTAGAGATTATTCTACCTTTATGAAATGGGATTTATATTAAAACATGGCTTTTCTTAGGGGGCATACTTCTTTCAAACCAGGACAGGGTCCCCTGCCATCTAAGTCCAAGCAGATTTCCCCTGTAATCAGGGGTGCCTCCCGACAGATGGGCACGACCTCAGACCAGGAGGGCAGGGTCAGTGGGAAATCGGTGGTTGGATGAGAGCACAGGGATAGAGACAGAGGCCACTCAGCCCCACAGGGCATCTTCTGCCCTGGCTCATCTCTAGCCCCCACCCCCCATGCTGGGCACCTAGACCACCTTATCTACCCCCCACCTACACACACTCGTGAGGGCTCCCCGTTCCCTAGGGCAGCCCCCCGGGGTCCTGTCCTGCACAGATCATGGCTCCGCCAGCAGACAGAGCTCATCTGGCTTCCAGGGGCTCCCCACTCTGCAGTACCCAAGCCTGCCCCCACCCCTCGGTGGCGACCCATCCCCCAGAGTAGCGAGGTCACACCCACATCACCCATTAGGGCAAGTCGGATGGTAAATGGGAATCCTTTATTGAGGAGGGGTGGGAGCAGGGAGGGTGGGGGACCCGGCCCATGTGAGCCGATTCCAAGTGGGGGTGGGGGTAGGGGGGCTCAGGGAGACAGCAAGGGGGGGGCAAGGAAGACACTCCACCCCACCCCCCAGCAGGGTCCTGCAGCCTGGGAAGGTGGAGGTACAGGGAGCTAAGGACACTGTCCAGCAGCCACGCTTTTCTCCACCGTGCTGCCCTCGTGGGTGACCTGGCAGCTGTAGGTGTCTCCTCTCCTCCACTGGGCGCTGTCCAGGGACAGGTAGCTGCTGGCCGCATATCTGCTGTTGGCCTGCTTGGAGGGCCTGCTGGTCTGCACGCCCTGGGAGATGGCACTGCCCCCTCTCTTCCACGTCACATCCACGCTGCCCGGGTAGAAGCCACTGATGAGGCACACCAGAGTGGCCTGGTTGGTCGCCAGCTCCTCAGGGGATGGCGGGAACACGTGGACGCTGGGTGAGGCCTTGGGCTGACCTGCAGGGCAGGGGCGGGGCAGGGGGGTGAGGGTCCCGGGGTCCTGCCTGGGGAGAACCCCTGCCTCCGCCTGGGAGGTGGGGTCCCCTCGGCTCCAGAGATTCATGCCAGGGGAAGGCAGGGCCCCCTCAACCTGCCACTTGCCATCCCCCTTCCTGAGACCCGGCTGGGCCCTGGCCTCTCATCTGCATGCCTCCCCCTGACCCACATGCCCTTGATTCCTCCAGACATGGATCGTGGGTCTGAGCGAAGTGTTCTTGAGTAGGCGATCTGAGCTCCTTGACCTCCAGTGGGGTCTCCCCTGGGACCTTTCTCAGCTGATACATCTGACGTGCCAGGCCCTGGGCTCTTTCCCTAAGGCTCTGTGCTTGTCCTAAATCTGCCTCCCCGAGGGTCTTTGATTGGATAAGGTGCTTTGCTCATCAGGGGAGCTCTCTCTGCCTGTCCTGGGGCGTCTCCCATTCTGCTCACGTCGTTTTGGCATTTGGACTCCCTTTTGTGCCGTCCCCAGGAGGCTTCACGTTGGGGATCTGCCTTTCTGTCCAAAGGGGCATGTGAGTCAGAGTGACCCCTGCAAGGACCGAGGTGTCCACCAACAACCAACAGCCAACACCCTTTTCTTCCATGTCACTCGCCTGCTTCCTGGGTCCAGTGCCCTTCGCCCTCTAGCTTGGGTTTCCTGAGTCTTGTTGAGGCTGTTGGCTCAGGGCTGGACACCCTCACTGGCCAAAGGGGAGAGCTCCACCCCCTTCCTATTCCCATGTGGCCCTCTGTCACCTTCCAGGACCCCTGTCCTGAGCCTCTGACCACTGCTTCCCTAGCCTGTCTTGGAGTCTGCTTGTTCTCACCAAATTCCCCCAGTGTATCACCCTCGCAATGGCCTCCTGCTGCCGCATCACCATGCAAGGAACCCCCAAAATGCTGTTCTGCAGGAGCCCAAATAAGGACGAAGAGAACAAAGCTAGTCTTAGGGACCTCACAAGCCCTAGTGGAGCAAAGGACTAGCCTATTCTCTAGAGAAGGACTAGATGCCATCTGGAGAAGGAGTAGATGATGGAGGATGGTCATCTTGTACAGTCTCTGCCCGTGGGTCATGGGGAAGGGGTGAAAATAAGCTGCAGGTACACAGGGGGCAGCAATCATAGAGGGGAAGGGAGGAGGGACCCAGAATCCTGCTGGTGGGAAACCCTGACTGCAGATTGAGAGCAGACAGAGAATGAGCACAAATAGCTGAAAATTGTCCCAAAACATGCAGAGTAGAGGTGGGAGCCAGGGAGAAGGACTTACCGAGAATGGTCAGTTGGGTCCCTCCACTGAACACATAAAACTGTGTCACAGGCTCATACAAAACCCCTCCGTATCCTGTCCCTATGTCCCCCAGCCCAGCTTCTTCCCCTACAGATGTGATGGAAGGAGTTGGGCCACCACCCCAGGCTGGACTGTGGATGTGGCTGCCTGCTGTGGCATCTGTCCTGCCGGTTACCCCAAGACCAACTTGCCTCCCCTGGACCCCACAGAGAAAGGAAAGGGGGTGTTGGTCCTCGGGCTGGGGAGAGAGAGGGGACAGTGACTTTGTGGAGACAGGAGAGGGGTGGAGAGGTTGGCCACTTACCTAGGACGGTGAGCTGGGTCCCGCCACCGAAGACATACCACATTGGCTGAGGCTGAGACCAAAACCCGCGGGACCAGCAGCTGGGGCCTTCCCCTTGGAGACCGGGCCTGGACAGTAACCTGCTGGGCATGATGGGCACATGGCTGAGCAGGTGGGGCGGTGTCCTGGGCACGGGTTGGGTGGGCGGCCAGCACCCTAGAGGCTGGGGCACCCCTGGGGTGAGCCATGGTCTTAGAGGATCCCTGCTCCCATTCTCTAGGGCAGGCTCTGCCCCCGGCCTGGTGGTGTCCCTGTGCTTGGTGATGCTGCATGTAGTAGGGGCTCAGCCAACCCCTGATTGGGTTCTCCTCAGTGGCGGTGTGCAGTGGAGGAATGAGCCCTGAGCTGGCTCCCACCTGCCCAGTCTCTCCTGGCCTCATTTTATGGGCCTGTGAGTCCTTCCTCCTCCATGGTGTCCTACAGTTCAGTCACGCTGGCTTCCTCCCTGCGCCCATGAAGTCCAGGTCACCCCTGATCCACTGAGTTCCCATGTGGAGATCTCCCTTCTCCTTCTGTCTCCATCCATCAAGATTTCAGCTGAGTCCCACCTCTTTCAAGGAGGTTTCTCTGATTACTCAGATCACTGACTTTCCATCTGCCCATCCATCTGTTGATCTGTTTGTTCATTCACCCATCCATCTGTCAGTCCATCTATCCTTTCATCTGTCCATCCATCCATCCATCCATTCATCTGCCCATCCGTCCATTCATCCTTCCATCCCTCCATCCATTCAATCTATCCATCCATCTGTCCATCCATCTATCCATCCATCCATCCATCCATCCATCCATCCATCCATCCATCCATCCATCCAGCAATGGTTACTCAACACTGTCCATACCAGCCACTGTGTTATGAGCTGGGACATGGCAGAGGTCCTCCTCTCACCCCTATCTCTCCTTGAAACTTGTCAGGTCAAGGCCAACTCATCATAGTCAAGGCTGCCTTCCCTTCCCAGTCCCCACGTTACGTGACTTCTCTGCAGGATGCAGCACTGTGTTTGCCCCACCCCCTTTCTGTACCTCAGTTCTCCTCCTCCTCCACTGGCTTCCCTTTCTCTGTGGACCATGCAGGGGCTGCTGATCTCCAAGGTCATCCTCTATGGTCACAGGATGCCACTCTTTCTTTGCCATGCTCCCCTTCTGTTGACTCACCCTACTGCCTGTCTGGTTTAGCGCCACAATCCCTCTTCAGCTCCAGGTCCCTACATAAAATGCCCACTGGCTATCTCAGCTGGATGCCTATCAGGGCTCTCAAACTCAACACGTCCCAGATGAGACTGAACTCCTTTCCCCTGTGCTTTTTTTCTGTCTTTATCTCTTCCCACATCACTGTGAGTCCTTTCAACCCCCAGGCTACAAACCTGGAGTCATCCACCTCACCTCTCACACTGACCTTAGGTTGCATCTAAATATCCCTTTTAAAATTAAAACGATGATTAAGAAACAACAACCACACATACAAAAAACCCACCCACCCAGCAAATCTTGGAATTACAAGGTGCCCCAGGTTTTGCCTTTGCTGATTGTAATGCCCAGCTCAGTTGTGTGTTTGGCATTGATTTGTGGCTTATCGGATGCAAGCATCTTGCATCCGATAAGCCAGAGCAGAGTTAGAGCAACGTGTTTCCACCTTAGAAACTGGTCCACTCTTCAACATACCACTGGAAATTCTAGCTAAAGCAATTAGGCAAGAAAAAGAAATGAAAGGCACCCACATTGGAAAAGAAGTAGAACTAAGTCTAGTCACAAACGACATGATCTTATATATAGAAAACCCTAAAGAATCCACCAAAAACCTATGAGAGTTGCCCTATGACCCAGCAATAGCCCTACTTGGTATATACCCAGAAGAGCTGAAAGCAGTGACACAAACAGACATTTGCACACTGATGCTCATAGCAGCATTATTCACAATTGACAAAAGATGGAAACAAATCAAATGCCCATCAACAGAAGAGTGGATCAACAAGATGTGGTATATACATATGATGGACTATTATGCAGCAGTAAGACAAGATGACATCCTGAAGCACATGACAAGATGGATGAGCCTTGAGGACATAATGCTGAGAGAAGTTAGCCAGACACAAAAGGACAGATACTGTATGATTCCACTTTTATGACCAGCATAAAGGTATAATCAGAGATTTATAATACAGAACATAGGGAACTTAGAGATACATAGAAGCTAGAGACGGGTGAATCGTTAGTTAACGAGGTTGAGCTCCAAACTAAGGGAATAGATAGGAGTGAAGGTGATTCTCTAGTGGGTCTCTAATATTACCATATTGAAGATGAACAAGATTGAAAGGGGCTGTGTAGACCTACGTGTCCCACTGATACATACTAGAAATATGAATGACTTCGTGTTAGAATTACTTCAAAGATATGATTCTTGTATCAAGAGTGTTTAAGTCCAGGGTACAGGGGGAAAACTGCTATTGCATGCTATGCTCAAAAGGAAACCATCAACACTACCACAGCAATAGCCGAGGTAAATAATGGGGTGAAGGACAAGAGTTAAGAGGAGGATTAGATTTTCTATTTGGTGAGGGTGTGTTTATTGGTTTTCTGACTCTTGGGAACAATGAAATTATCTAAAATTGAGAATGTTGATGGACTGTGGACTTTAGGCCCTCTACATGATGCCCAGTGAATGCAGGTGGCTGAAGGATGCACTGATGGAGAAGTAGATTGGTAAACAATGGTGTACACTTATGCACGAAGGCTGTGCTGCTACAAAAAGGAAAAATGTCATGAGGCAGGCAATGATGTGAATGGACATGTGGGACACTTGGTGACATAAAGTAAGCCAGGAACAAAAACACAACAATGGCATGGTCACCTTTAGAAAATACTTAGAAGAAAACAGGGGCCTAGATTGTAAGCTTTTAGAGCAGACACATTGTCTGGAGGGGTGATTATTATTTCTGAATTTTAAGAGGCTGTTTTATATATATTACCTGATATTTAGAGATAAGAACGAAGCCAAACAGGTTGGGGTTAAAGTAATTCAGAACACAGGGGTAAGGAAGACAGTGTCTGTATTTTAGAACCACACATACTTTTTGAGACCAATGGAAGAAAGGTTTATTTGATCTGGAACTGAAATTTTCTGTAGTGCATAATCTAACTCAACCTATCTGTATAGCTCATTTGAACAACTGAAACACAGGAAGCACAGATTAAGAAAGAGGTCCCTTAATCCTGTTTAGATTATTGTAATGTCTGGAAACATCCTACAGCAGAGCAGATAATCAAAAAGTATTGGCAAAGTCCCCTGAGGGAGGGGAGAAAGACTATGGAACCATTAAACCTTACCAACAGGGAATCCCCTGATACTGTGTCAAACATTAGGGACACCCAAATCAATAGGCCATGCCCTTGATCATGAGGCTTACTCTTGTGAAGCTTATGTAGGTAGCAGAGAAGCTTAGACTACCTATAGGCATGCCTAAGAGTTACTTCTGGAGGACCTCTGTTGTTGCTCAGATGTGGCCTCAGTCTCTCTAAGCCCAACTCTGCAAGTGAAATCATTGCCCTCTCCACTATGTGGGATGTGACATCCAGGGGTGAAAGTCTCCCTGGCAATGTAGGAGAGGACTCCCAGGGATGAATCCAGACCTGGCACCGTGGGATCAACAATTATATTCTAACCAAAAGGGGGAAAAGAAGTGTAATTAATAAAGTATCAGTGGCAGAGAGAGTTCAAATAGAGTCGAGAGGCTACTCTGGATGTTGCTCTTACACAAGCTTCAGGTAGACCTTGCTACCATCATAGCCTGCCAAACCTCAACCAAGACCATTCCCGCCAATCCTAAAGAACACGTAGGGCAATTTATAAGGCTCTACAAGGGTTCCAGGCACTAGAGTAACTTTCCAGAAACCTTCAACCTCCAGATGGGTCCCTGGTCCAGATAAGTCCTGAAACCTAGAGGGCCCAGCCTTTCCAGAACATCAGCTAGTTCCATCTACTACCCCATATCAGTGACAGACCCTTCCAATATCAAAAATTTAGAATTGCCAAAGCTCAAACAACCCCAAAGAGATGTACGGAAAGATCAAAGGTGATAGTGGAATTATACACAGAAGATAGGACTTAACAAATGAATATGAATGCTGAATCATTAAATTGATATCTCTTTTAGTCTCTAGCATTTTAGAGCAGCTACAAGTAAAAACCTAAAATTGTGAAATTGTAACAAAGTCTGAAATCTGTTCTACAACTAATTGTGGTGCTGTGCCTGGAAATTTATAGCTTTTTTGTATATATGTTATTGTTTACCAAAAAAGAAGGAAAAAAAGTCAATTGTGATGATAAAAAGTATTTCAGCCCTCTAGCCTCCTATATTCTGGAGCAGCTGGAAGGAAAAATCTGAGCGGATGGTATGGTAGCCCATGACAAACTCTGGGCTCTGTCCTGTAACCACTTTTTGAAGAGTGCTTTGAAAACTATTGCTTTTTTATTTCCTTGCTTTGTATATATGTTATACCATACAATAAAAAAGTTAAAAAAGTTAAATGACAAATTATAAAAAAAAGAAACTATGAGAGCTAGTAAACAAATTCTGAAAAGTCACAGGATACAAAATCAACATTCAAAAATTAGTTGCATTTCTATATACCAGCAATGAACAATCCAAAAAGGAAATTAAGAAATCAATTCCACTTACAATGGCATCCAAGAGAACAAAATGTCTGGGAATAAACTTAATCAAGGAGGTGCAAAACTTATTGAAAATTACAAAAAAAAATTGCTGAAAGAAAATAAAGAAGCCTAAATAAACAGAATAATCTGTGTTTGTGGATTGGAAGACTTATTGTTAAGATCACCAAAACCAATCTACAGGTACAACAGAAACCCTGTAAAAAATATTGATATTGCTTACATGAAATCTCTAGAATAGGTAAATTCACAGTGACAGAAAGTGGGTTAGAAGTTACTGGGGACTTGAGGGAGGGAGAAGGGGCATTAAAATAGGGAGGGGAGGTCCTGGAAATTTTGGGGTAAGGGATATTGGTAATAGTTGCACAATATTTTGAAATAATATTTTGAATTAATTACAATTCAAGTGTACATTGAACTGTACACTTGGAGTAGTTAACATGGAAAATTGCATGTTATATATATATTTCACCACAAAAAGAGAAAATAGTTCAATGTTTTTGTAAGTTGCTGGCTTCTCATTTAATAGCATACAGACCTATACCCTGTGTGCTGGTTTAAAAGGATGTATGTCCCCTACAAAAGCCATGTTTTAATCAAAATCCCATTTCGTGAAGGCAGAATAATCCCCATTCAGTACTGTATACTTGAAACTGTAATCAGATCATCTCCCTGGAAATGTGATGTAATCGAGAGTGGTTGTTAAGCTGGATTAGGTGATGGCATGTCTCCATCTATTTGGATGGGTCTTGATTAGTTTCTGGAGTCCAATAAAAGAGGGAACATTTTGGAGAAAGGAGATTCAGAGAGAGCAGAGCAGAACGACATAGCCACGAGAAACAGAGTCCATCAGCCAGCGACCTTTGGAGATGAAGAATGAAAAATGCCTCCCAGGGAGCTCATGAAACAGGAAGCCAGGAGAAGAAGCTAGCAGATGATGCCATGTTTACCATGTGCCCTTCCAGATGAGAGAGAAACCCTGAACTTCATTGGCCTTCTTGAACCAAGGTATCTCTCCCTGGACTCCTTAGATTGGACATTTCTATAGACTTGCTTTAATTGGGACATCTTCTCAACCTTAGAACTGTAAACTAGCAACTTATTAAATTCCCCTTTTAAAAGCCATTCTGTTTCTGGTATATTGCATTCTGGCAGCTAGCAAACTAGAACACCCTGGAAGCTGTGGCTTTAAATACTACCCGATATGCATTGGGTGGACTCTAAGGTTTTTGGAAGGTAACACTGAAGAAATCTCGATTATGCTAGCTGCAAAAAGATAAATAGAAAAAAAATGTTATTTTGATAATCACCAAGGATTGAAAAAGAAGAAGGAGAAGAAAGAGGCAGAGGAAGAAGAAAACAAAACCAGTCAGCTGTGGTTGTTTTCATGATAAGCTCTTGGAAGAAAAAAAAAACTGTTTTTGGCTATATAAGTATTTGTTGAAGCTGAAAAAGTAATAATATAAATAAAAAGTCAAACAGTTCTTGTTAGCTGTGAATAGATGGCATATTTACTTAACAAAGGATATTTACCAGCAATAGGATATATTAGTATATATGTGTTTATATATTATATATAATATATAGCAATAATCACACTTAATGGTGGAAAACTACATACATCCTCCTTGAAGTCTGAATGAAAGGCTTTATTTTACTATTCTTTTTTTTTGAGGGGGGGAGGGTTGCATGGTCCGGGAATTGAACCTGGGTCTCCCTCATGAAAGGTGGGTATTCTAACCACTGAGCTACCTGAGTACCCTATTATTCACTTCTGTTCTGGCGATCCTAATCAAAGTAATAAGATAGGAAAAGAAAATAGGGGTACAAAATATTGGGAATAAGGAGAAAAGTTATTGTTATTTGCAGATAATATAACGGCTTGCAAACAGAAAACACAAGAATAGGCTGAAAAACCATGAAACAAAGTAAGAGAGGGGATATAAGGAGCAGCTGCCTGCCACGCGCCCCTCGCTTTCCTCTTCTCTCAGCACTCGTGGTTCCCTTTCCCACTGCCACACCAGTGGCCCCCACATCTGCAGTTCCACCCCCAGAGCTGGGCACCCCTCCCCCCACATGACTCTTAAAGCTGTCCACGTGTCTGTCTGTGCCCCGGCCTGGACTGTGCCCCCTTGGTTGGGGCCGACCCCAAGTAAACCTTTATGAACAAGCAGATGATTGGACGTCCCTGGAGTGGGGGGAGACCAAACCGAGGTCTTGCCCCCTTCTCTGACCTCCTCCTTGGACCATTTTGCTAAAATACAGGGCAGGCTCGTATGGTTACTGCATGCCTTAAAGAATTCATTAATAAAGTCCGGGAGTCCTCCTTGTCCCTCCTCCCTCCTCTCCAGCTCCTTCCATATGTGTCCATAGTTCCCTCTGGGCATCCATCCAGTGACCCTCTCCAGGAGATTCTGAACCAGGGTCGCACCCCGTCCACGCTAACCCAGGTCAATTCCACTCTCCAGGGCTGGGCGTGGCTACCCGCACAGCCTCCTCTCAGGTCTCCTTCCCCAGGCCCCGCGTGCTCTCTCCACGTGGGAGCACTGGGCCCCCCACACCCTGCTGGGTGGGTCTCTCTGCCGTTCCCTGTCCCCACGGGCATCCTGTCTCCCCTGGATGTGCCTCTGTCTCGTCGGCACCATGCTGCAGGCTGCTGTCCCTTCATCACTGCACCAAAGCTCCCCTCCCTCTGGGATCCCAGCCCCTGCCTTGGTCCATGGCTGCTGACGGCTCCAGTCCCAGAGGTGGGTTCAGCTGAGGATCTGGTGACCAAGGGAAAGCCCCCCTTTTCCTCCCCAGTCAGAAGCCCCTGCTCTCTGAGTTAAGAGGGAAGAGGTGGCGTGTCTGCAGAGAGGAGCCGGACACCTGGGCTCCCTGGAGGGGGCGGGCAGCGGCCACCACCCACCTGGGCCGTCCTGCCCCTGCCTCCCTGCCTCCATCCGCCAGGAGCCAGGCCAGAGCTAGGGTGAGGCAAGCAAGGCACTAACCTCAGATGCAAAATGCAAGGGGCGTCCAAAACTCAGTGACCAAGACAAATTATATTTCAACACAACTATTGAAAAATAAAAAGTCATGCACAAAATCAGCAGCGAGCAAAAGAGCAACGTGTCAAATAAAGACAGCCTCTGCCAGGACCCTGCCTCTCCCAGTCATCCTTTTTTCCTGCTCATGTGTCTCCCGGTCATTGCCCTCTTCCCTCCGTCCCTCGTTCCGGGCTGGGGTCACAGGGACACCCCTTGTCCCTCCGTGACCCGCTCAGCCCTTACCTGTCCAACAGGCTCTGCAGGCTCCAAGGGCTGGACTGGCTGCTGCCTCTGGGCCCTGGGGTACTGGGTGGGGGGGAGGCTGCTGTTGGGGGCGTCTGGCTGTGGGTGCCCACAGCCAAGGCCAGCAGCAGCAGCAGCAAGGGCCAGCATCGTCCCAGGCAAGGGCCCATCTGGCCTGTCCTGGGCCTCATGGGCCTCAGGGTCAGAGGCACCTATGACTGAGCTGCTGTGCCGGCTCCCTGGAGGAGGTGTCACAGGTTCCCCTGTTCCTGTCGCTTGCTGTGGCTGCCCCAGTGCACCCAGCCCAGGCTGGCTCTGGACCCTGCCCTCAGCCCCTCCAGGGTCTATCCCAGAGGGACACCTGCCAACGGCCCTCAGCAGTCCCCGCCCCTGGGGCCCCGGGTGGGGACACAGCTGCCCCTGCCCGTGCTCTCCAAGGACGCCTGGGGCTTTGGGACCCCATTGTTTCTTATTTTGACAGTTTTCTCTAAACCACATCATCCACTCAGGAAATGCACTGCTGCAGCTCGGCTCCTGCTCTCCGTCAGGTCTGCTGTGCCTTCTCAACAGTCTATATAGGAAGGATAAGTCAACTCGATGTCATCCTGATTTAGCATCTGCAACATCTTCTGCAAGCTGGCGTGCACCTGGGCAAGTTCTGGCTTCTTGCTGTTCCCCACCTGTGTTCACCTGAATCCCTACAGCATTCAACAGGGACAGGGTACTGCATTCACTTCAGCTCCCTGAGTCCTGCTAAGTGCCTGAACACGTTGGTGATGCCTGGGCTGGAGATGACGTTGTCACCAAAGGCAAAAGAGTGGGAGGGGGGCTCAGCTGCCTGGCTGCACCCCTTCATGTTCAGGGGTTGGAGAGTGCCTGACACCTCACCCAGCAGAAACTCTAGAAGCCTGGGGACAATTCCAGAAAAATCATTATACAGAACCAACCTCTTCAGGGGGGTGGCATGGACACTTTGGGACAAGGAGGTAACATCATGGGCAGTAAGTCTACATTCATTGACTGCCATCATCTCCAATGATTTCTGCAGACCACTGCGAAGAGACAGAGACAGTTGTCTTGTAAGCTGGGGTTGGTTAAGTCCAGGAATAAATCCAGAACATTGCATTGACCCTATCTTGGTCCAGATGGGAAATACTGGAGCCTGTGACCATATGGGCCAAGAACACAGAGCTTGGAGCCTAACATTTTCCCATTTCCAATAAGACTTCCCCATATTTCAGGGTCAGCTTCCTAATGAGCCATGTAAATGCAACAACCATTCATGCACTACAATTGATGTGGGAATTAATGTGATTTAGATATGGCTCCTACATGGTGAAAGCAGGGTTATTCCTCTGTGGAAGGTTAAAGAAGCTGCTTCCCCAACGTTTCTTCTCACCCAATGGCCAAGTCCCAGAAGAATGACTTCCCATTCTAAAGTTGCCACGGAGAAGTTGGTGAGACATAACTGAGTGCAACGAGTTGACCAAGTCAACCCCCCACCCCCAAATACCAGCAGCACAGTTTCCCATCCTTCTTCACCCTTCTCTACGGAGAACTATAAGCTCCAGGAAAATGAGCTTATTCCCCATTCTTAACCCCAGGCTTGGTAGGTAGAGTTGCTTGAACGAATGAATGGACAAAAGGGCCATTCCTGGTGTATCTTTCTCCTCTATGACAGTCAACAGGACCCCATCCTTGACACCTGACCTCAGTGACTCTGAGATGGTCGAGCCATCCTTGCCCTGATGTGGAACAAAGATAGTGACCTATGTATCCTCTCAATGTCCCACACACCCACCTGAACATCCGATGTAGCTTTCTTGAGAGAGCACCAAAGGCCAAGTGAAGCTTCCTGAGTTGACCGAAAAGACCTGGTAGGGAGAAACAGTCTGCAGGGAAATCCCAGGGGACGCAGCACATGATGAGTTTCCTCAGGTCCCTCATTCGCTGTAACTGGGTGAAGTACCAGATCAGGCGGGATGGGTGGCCCATCTTACGTGTGGAACCAGATTCATTGTTTGGATGGAATCCAGCTCCAGCCTTTCCACAAGCTGTATGAGATCATAAAAGGGGACTCTTACAATGTCCAACGTCCAACAGTGGAGGCACAGACAGCCGTGACTCCTCTCCACTCTCTGCAGGATGTAAGAGCGGAACCTGGACAGGTGGAAGGAACTGTGGAAACTGCTCAAGTGAAGGCCAGATGTATGTGCTCATCATGCCGAGGCTGTTCTCCAGGATCTGGGGTGCTCTGGTCTCCCTCCAGCTCTTCCAGGGCGGGAGTGATGACAAAGTAACAGGACGAGGTCTTCACATGGTCCTCCCAGTTGGGGAGCACAAGGTCATGGGTAAAATCCAGCCCCTTCAGCTTTGATCTCCTGTGGGGAAATGCAGGGGAGATCTCAGATGTTGACTTTCAAGACAGGGCAGCAGGGTGGGATGAGACCAGCAGCAGCAGACCTGGGAAAGGGTCTCTGTCCCAGCCCCTATGCCATGGCCAAACCCATTTAAGTGACCCCTCTAAGTGGTGCTTTTCTGCCCACTTCCCCTTTGGATCCTCCCAGCTGTCATCTCTTGTGGGATCCTGGATGCTTCCTCCAGAAGCCAAACATCACTCTTGCCACCTGAGCTCTAAACTACACCAGATTGCTTCTTTAAAGGATTCTGAGCAATGCCCTCAAAGCGTCCCTATGAGTCAAGTCATGTTTTATGACCAGTAGATTCTGGCACATTCCTTGGCCTTGCATTCCTACATCCAACTCACAGTGCTCCTACCAGCATCCCATCTCTACAGTTATCTGGGACAAGCAGTGTCAGCAGGAATAAATTATAGACCATCTAGCATAGCTTCCAACATAGTTTCTGACTGCTGCCTTAATGATCCCAGATGGAGGCAAGTCATGTTCTTTTCATGGCCCCTAGTGAAGGCTGCCAAGAAGAGCGCTGGGAAGAGAACCTCAAGGAGCTCCGCCAGGACACACACAGCGGAGTCCTTATCACTCAGCAGGCTCTGAGCTACAAGTCCAAGAGTGAGGTGGTCTCATCTGTCCATCATCATGGACCTGTGCAAGGTAAGGTAAAGGGAAATCCTGAGTGGAACTTTCCAGTGCTTAGCCTCTCTCTCAGTCCAGGACCATCCAGGCCTCAGCTACCCTTCACAGAGGTCAACTTGGTCAAGAACCCTTAACACTCCTTCCATCTTCAATATTATGGACCATATTCTCCCAGCCCCTTCTCAGCCTGGGTCTACCCTGTGTGTCCCAAGTCCTGGTACCAAGTGGCTGAGATGGGAAAAATCAGGGTTTTATCTCTGACCCTTTTGGAAGCTCAGGAAATATAAAATTGTTCCCAACCCAATTTCTTGACATTTCCCCCAAGATCCTAACTACCACTTCCAAGATGTTACCAGGTAACACGTCTGAACAACCAGTCTCTCAATACAGCCCCAATGTAAGAGTCTAGGTGTGGGGTTTTCTTTGACTTCTCTGCCATAATGTTAAAACTCTCCTCCTTTCCATTTCACAGGGTGCATAGCTGTACCAGCCTCCATCTCATTCGGACGATAAAAAATTATTTTCCAGTAAATCAACAAGATAAAAAAATTCTTTCCTATGGGGATAATAGCATGAAAAATAAAAATCTTTTGATATTGTCCCCCAGGTCCCTAAAGCTCTGTTGTTGTTGATGCTTTTCCTCAGTCATCTTTCACTCTCCTTCAGATTGGGTAATTTATACCCATCTTCATTTTCCCTGATTTTCTCATTTCCATTTTGTTATTGAGACCATCCAGTTAATTTTTTGTTTTGCATTATTTTTTCAGTCTAACCTTTCAATTTGGTTCTGTTTTTATAGATTTTATCATTCTCTAAAACACCTGACCTTCTACTCATTTCAAGAGTGTTTACCTTTATGTCATAGAGCATGCTTATTATAACTGCTTTAAGGTCTCTGACAATTCTAAAATCCGTATCACCTCAGGTTTGGCAAGGATTAACTGTCTTCTTTCCTAAGAAATCATTACAATCTCTGGACTCACTGTATGTTGGGTGATTTGAGATCATTTTGAATATTATGACCATCTGATACTATTCAGGTACGAGTTACGACTTCCAGTTCCCCTGCATTGATCAGGTGTTTTTCCGTCCCCACTCCCCCAATTTTTCCATCAATTTAAGCTTCAAGTCTCAATTTTTTTTAAGTTCTCATTTTTTCAACCCTTTCTTCTCTGTGGTGTACCATTGAACTCCATAAACAAGATGAAATGTCTCAAAACTTTTATAAGAGAGAGAAGCCCTACAGGCTCAAAGCCGTGACACCCTGTTCTTCTGTAGCCCAGATTGAAGGCCCTGTTCTCCTCGGTGGAATAGACTCCAGGATGCTCGTGACAGTCCCAAAGCAGGATGGGCTGTAAGACCAAGAACCATTTCTCTACTCTGCTTCTTTGGCCTTAGATTCAAAACCTCATTGTCACCTGGTCTCCCACGGCCTCCACCCAGGCAGTCTGAACATGGAAGGAGAGCACATCTTGGGGTGCACAGGGGTCACTGCGGGAAGATTTGAGTCAGCTTTGGAGTCCTGGTGTGTCCTTCAGACCTCAGGCCATGGCTGAACTCTACATTCCTGCTCCACCATCTAAAGTCCAGGACAGTACCCAAAGCAGTGGGCAGCCAGGGAAAGAGACTTCAGGAATCAGAAATGTCCCTGACAAAGGAGCAATTGGCCAATGGCATGAAGCTAACACAAACTGTCCACACTCCAGCCCACAGGAGTTCCTGTGAGTCATGTGTGGTGGGACCGGGTGTTTTATGCCCTCCCACTGGGTTACATGCCATGGGGTGGGCTTGATTGGCTGGCACCACCTCATGGAGTCATGAGTGTACCAGCCCTGCTCATCAGGGACTTCCTGCCCAGTAACCATGGCCTCCACCTGCTCTCAAGTCCTAGCAGGAATCTCCTGAGGTTGGGAAGGGGCAAGGAGGGTCCTGGGGGCATCATCTCTTTTGGATGTGGGGTCAGGAAGAAGCCTCAGCATCTGAGAAGGGACTTTGCACATGGTCATCCCAGGTTTGGCCTGAGGTCCATGCCTGGAAGGTGGCCTTTCCCAAGGACCACCAGAAGACTACAGATCTTTGGCCCTAGAAATGGAGTCCCAGGACAGAGCTCTGGCCCTGCAGCATGCCCTCTCTGAGCCCCGTGGCTTCCAAGACTGAGCTGTCCCGCTGTGTCCACCCTGCTTGTCTATCTCTTGGCAAACTGTGCAGAGACAAGACAAAGAGACCCTTCAAAGACCTTTTAAGTGTCCCACCCAAGCATAGTTCCAAGAATAAAAACAAACATGCAGATGATGCTTCTGGTGGAATCAACAGAGATCTGCAGAAAATGAGCACGTTCAAGGGTCTTCAGCACACAATTACTCAGTTATAGCACATATTATATGTCCCTTTTGACACCACATCATGACAATATGATTTTTCCTTAGGATTGAGCACACTAAGTATTCAATACTAAAACTATTTCCTCCTTGGAGAGATTCATGTCACTCGGTGTGGAGAGCCCAACATAGGTCGGAGCCGAGTTTCACAGTGGATGCCAGGTTTTCTGGGGACAACTGGTCTACCACAAACCTTCTCTTCTCTTTGTGGGCTCTATGTCCCAGGAACCCCAGGCCCCTGCCCCTGCCCTGGAGTCTTCTAGAACAGGATGTCACTATGTAATTGGCCAAGTATCACCTCTAATGTATTGCCTTAAGTTCTCTTTGTTCCCACAGCTCTGGGACCCTCTTGTTTGGAGGGGATTGGGGCTGTGAGCTGGTGGAAGACAGCAGGCCCTGAGTGGTACAGCTTACAGGCAGCAATGAGGGAGGAAATTCCAAACTGGGGACCAGGCCATGCTCTGCAAACACTGTGGCTGCCACTGTTATTTCACAGCTTTGGAAAAAGCCCCTTGTGTGCCTCTCCCCTTTGAATGTTGCCATCTAGTTTGTTTACTTTTCAAGTTTGACAAGATCTAAGTAGGTAGTTTCTGCAGATGGTACGTGTGTACTATTTACATTTTCATCAAATCCTTGGAGCTACAGGTTTCACTCATGTCAAAAGTAAACAAACTCGCCTCCACATAAATCCAGTGACAAAGCCAGAGCTTACTGGTCAATCCACAGCCTGCTTAATATGGTAGAAAGATGCCTAATTTCATTTTTCAATTTAAAGAAGATAAAGAGTAAAGGCTCTGAGCTTTGCTGTTTCAGGTCCCTTCCCTCAGGTGCCCTAATCCCTTGATCTAGTAAATGGGTAGGTGGGAGGCTCAAGGCAGGCCTCGGGGGAGGGGAGAAGTACCCTCCAGCATCCGTCATGTTGTGAGATGCGGTGCAGCCCGGGGGGAGGTTGAGGAGGGTGGGATGGGTGCAGGATGACCTTGTGGTTGACCTCAAGGATGACTGCATTGCTGGATGGGGATGGATGGAGGTTCCCCAAGGAACCAAGCCATAAATAAGTTCAGAGGCTTCAGCCAAGTGAGAGAGGCAGGCCAGGAAGCTCCTGGAGCCCCTCCAGTGAGGGCTTCACTCTCTTATCCTTGGAAATCCTTTCTCCACCAGAACTTCTTCTCATCCTTATATTACCTCCACTCTCCACATCCACTCCCTCTCCCACCTGGTCTCCACCCTGGATTACACTCCCTCCTCTAATTGAGCCCCTCTTTTCTCTTAAGGAGAAGGGTTGATCTCCCCAGGGGGGAAGTGAGGACAGAGCCTGGGTCTCCTGGGACACACGCCTCAGGTGTTATCCAGCTCCACCCTCAATAGCTAAGTGGTCTTAGGCAACTGGTCTACCCTCTAGGTGTCTGGGTTTCTCCACCAGAAACCCAAAAGAGTAATGACTCCAGCCTCATGGCATTGGTACCAGATTCAATGAGGAAGCAAAGCCCTCAAATGAAAGCCAGCACCCATTGAGTATTGCCTGTGAGTATATCACACTATTGTCACTTATCTTTGGAGGGCTTCCAAGAGATATAGAAAATTATGCCTCTTCCATCCTTCTAGGACCTCAAGAATGGTAAATCAAACAAAAGCAGTATGTTTCTGTCTTAAATGGAAACAACTTCCTATGAGATGGAGAGAAATAATGACCAGGGTCAAGAGTGACAATGAGAAGATAGATGGCAGAATCATTCCAGGGTCCCAAGACCACTTGTCTCCCCTATCTCTGAGAGCTTTACTTGGAACATTTCTTCATAAAGGAGAAAGGATTATTCCTGCAGAGGGGGTTAAAAAAAAATAAAGTTGGGCGGGCCATGGTGGCTCAGCAGGCAAGAATGCTTGCTTGCCATGCCAGAGGACCCGGGTTTGATTCCTAGTGCCTGCCCATGTAAAAAATAATAATAATAATAATAAAAGAAAATAAAGTCTTCTGTGGGGAGTAGGAGGGGAACTAGGCAAAGAGCCTGGGAAAACCTGTGGAGAGAATGGGAGGGGGCCAAGATTCTATCTGAGAAATGGTCTCCATGGAAGAAGTTCTGGAAAGGACAGCTCAGGACCCACTGTGGTCTGCCTTCACAGTTCCCCATCCCTCCATTGCCCTATCCAGTCATATCCACTGGCCAGGCAAACCATCTTCTGGGGTATCAATCCCATACCTTCCAAGACATGCAATAGCATGTTCCAAAGCCTTGCTTAATTCTTCAGTGATTAAACTAGAAGGATGGAAAAGGTGATTCAAAGTGATGTGTGAGACTGAGTGTTTACAGAGCCCGTGCAAGAATGCTGGGATAACTGCAGAATAAAATACAAAACAGGGTAGCCAGGATAGACAAAACTGTCCTGAAACTGAAGAATGAAGTAGAACCCACCCTTTCAGATTCGAAAACTTACTACAAAGCAATTGTAAGCAAGACATTGTGACGCTGCTAGAATGATATACAATGGGAACAGAATTGAGTCCAGACATAAATTCATTCATCTATGTTCAATTGATTTTCAACAAGCCCATTCTGTGGGGAAAAGAAGAGCCTTTTTCAACATATAAGGTTGGAGCAATTGGATATCCACACATAAAAAGATGAAGTTGGGCGCTTACCCTATACTGTATATAAAAAGTAGCTGGAGGGGTGCAAGGGTAGTTCAGTGGTAGAATTCTTGCCTGCCATGTGGGAGACATGCAATTTCCCACCTCTACCCGCCCCCCCAAAAAAATTTCAACAAATGGTGCTGCAATAATGGGATACGCACATGGAGAAAGAATGAAATGTGACCCCACCATACAGCATAAAAAAAAAAGGTAGCTCAAAAATGGATCAAATGAATCCCAGAGTGATTCAATCAGTGACTGGAAAAGTATTTGCAAAGTCTCCTTCAGGGAATGGTGAGAACGGGGAGAAATTCAACTTCCCCAAGTTGAATTCTTGATGTTCTCACAAGCAGTGTGGACAACCAAAGTTATAGTAGGCTGAGCCCCAAGTCTTGGAGATTGTTCATACAAAACGTAACCCCACAAAGGATAGGTCAAGCCTACTTAAAATTTAGGCCTAAGAGTCACCCCCAAGAGAGCCTCTTTTGTTGCTCAGATGTGGTCTCTCTCTCCAGCCAACACAACAAGGAAACTCACCACCCTCCCCCTGTCTACATGGAACATGACTCCCAGGGGTGTGGACCTTCCTAGGAACATGGGACAGAAGTCCTAGAATGAGCTGAGACCCAGCATCAAGGGATTGAGAAAACCTTCTTGACCAAAAGGGGGAAGAGTGAAATGAGACAAAGTGCCAATGGCTGAGAGATTCCAAACAGAGTCAAGAGGTTATCTGGAGATTTTTCTTACACATTAAGTAGATATCACCTTGTTATTCAAGATGTAATGGAGAGGCTGGAGGGAACTACCTAAAAATGTAGAGCTGTGTTCCAGTAGCCATGTTTCTTGAAGGTGATTGTATAATGATATAGCTTTCACAATGGGACTGTGTGATTGTGAAAACCTTGTGTCTGATGCTCCTTTTATCTACCTTGTGAACAGACTAGTAGAACATATGTAATAAAAATAAATAATAGGGGGAACAAATGTTAAAATAAATTTAGTTTGAAATGCTAGTGATCAATGAAAGCGAGGGGTAAGGGGTATGGTATGTATAATCTGTTTTTTTTTCTGTTTTTGTTTTATTTCTTTTTCTGAATTGATGCAAATGTTCTAAGAAATGGTCATGATGATGAATATGCAACTATGTGATGATATTGTGAATTACTGATTATCTATGTAGAACGGAATGATCATATGCTAATGTTTTTGTTCGTTTGTTGTTAATTTTTTTTTAATTAATAAAAAAATGGATCAAAGACCTAAATGTAAGAGTACAAACTATAAAATTCTTAAGAGAAAACCTAGGGGTACATATTTGTAAATCCATTGCAAGGGATTCTTAGATATAAAACCCAAAGCACAAACAACCAAAGAAAAAATAGATGAATTGGGCTTCATCAAAATTTAAAATGTGGTTCAGAAGACACTATCAAGAAAGTGCAAAGGCAAGTAGCTCAATGTAAGAAAATAGTTGCAAATCATACATCGGATGAGGGGCTAAGACCCAGGCCTAAGACTTAGACTTGCTACCAAAAGCATGTTCTCTAAAAGGAAAAGAAAGGTCAATAAATCAGACCTCATCAAAAATTAAAACTTTGTTCTGTGAAAGATCCTGTAAGGGGATCAAAACACAGAGCTACAGAAGGAGAGAAAAACATTGTAAATCACATATCCCGCAAAGGAATCGTATCTAGAACATAGTTTAAAACTTAAAATTCAACCGTATAAACAAAAACCCAATCCAATTTGAAAATGGGCAAAAGATAAGAAAAGACATTTCACGGAAGAGGAATAGAGTTTGTGGAATGCCACTCGAGAGACTCACCCAATAAATTTAGCACCCTTGGGCGGCTGCCGTGGCTCAGCAGGCAGAGCTCCGACCTGCTGTGATGGAGGTCTGGAGTTCGATCCCTGGTGCCTCCTGCCCATATGCAAATTAAAAAAAAAAAAGTTTAAAAAAAAAAATTTAGCACCCTTTTCTGATCCTTGCCTTAAGAATGATGAGTGTTAAATTGAGAGTGGTAAGATAATTATTTTTACATTCTAATGCTCTTTTTCCACATTAACTGTCATTCTTTTGCAAAACCAAACTTTTCTTGCCCCCATCTTTTTTGGAATATCACTGTGGTCTTCTGTGTGTGTGTGTTAATTGTTATGTTACACTATAAATCATCGTTCTTTGGGAATTAGTTGGAGAGAAAGTTATCTTCTCTTGAGTTTTTTTCTTTTTAAGGAATAAAAACAAAATTAAATCTACTGTTTTTTGACATCTCAAAATGTTTCTGGTTAGAGACCCATTTGAATAAGATTGCACTGGCCAAAGATAGAAAAACTTATAATAATTGCAATGGGTTCAAACACCTCAAATATGTTTATATTCATGCGCTTATAACGATATTAATAAACTAAGGTTGGAGAATATGGACATGCTGGCTTGTTATTTTGATAACTAATAAGGAGGAAAAATCAAACATATATTCTGTCTTGCCTTTAGGAATTGTCACTCAAGGAGACGAAATCATTGCTGAGAGTGTTGTGGGGAGCACCAAAAGAGAGACCACATAATTTAAAACTGCAAGCCAATTTGGAGTCTTTATTAGCTGGCCGGCGACTGCCTCAGAAACCTCCAAGAAGGAAGATTCAGAGAACAGCCCCCAGAGGTTTTCAAGGTGAGCTTATAAAGGCTAAAACCACATCCTAGTTTGCAGTTGCTAGCAAGCAAGCTTAATCACAGAAGCAGAAAAATACCGTTAGCTGTTGCCAAAACACATCCCGTTCCCCCAGTCCCCTAACATTGGTTATTGTTTAACCCTTGGGGACTTTCCCTGCTCGGGCCTGATTTATTGCTCCTGGCCCTTCACAAGGGGAAATTTTCTTTGTAGAAGAACTCCAGCTAACATGTGAAGGAAGAATGCTGGGATTAGAAATCCCCAGTTTGGTGAGATGCAAATATTCCAAAAAATGGTGGTGAATACACAACTAAATGATGATATTGTGAGCCACTGATTGTATACCATGTACAGAATGCTTGTACGTCGAGAATGGTTGTGTGTTTGTTAAGGTTTGACAATAAAATATTAAGATTTTGCATTCCACAATGAACAAATGCATCTGAGTATTGTGACTCAACCCACCACTAAGGTAAAAAAAAAAAAAAACAACACGTTATGTGGCTCCTGAGGAATTTATTTAAAAAACCCTATAAAGCACACTTGCTACGAAAATTCAACCTGAATCTGATCAAGCCTCTAGATCAGCTCGATAACAGACAAAGGTGGGGGTAGTGGGGGGGGGGGAGGGGGAGGTATGGGGAGGGGTTGCAGACGGGGTGTCTCTGCCCTATGCACTCAAATGACGGATTCTTGAGCCCCAAAGACTTCAAAGAGAGAAAGAATTCATTACTAGGCACAGAACAGTCAATCAGATGGCCCAGTGGCCCAAAAATCTGTCTCCCCAAACTGCAGTAACTCTGATAGTTGTAGAGTATTAAAAAGATAGGCAGGGAGTACAAGGGTAGCTCAGTGGTAGAATTCTCGCCTGCCATGCGGAAGACCCTGATTTGATTCCCAGCCCATGCACTTCCCCCTTCCACAAAAAAGAAATAATAAAAGAGGGGCAGGTTTTAGGATAATGAGCACAGTGGTCCCAGATGACATCATCAGAGGGAATCTGATTGATCACACACAGAATGCCTGTGTGAGAAAATGGCGGCCTTGATATGAGGATGGGCGTGATTTTGGGCATTATAATGAGATCTAGATGACTTGTAGGCTAAAGTCTAAGCTACTTTGCATGTCAAGTGGGCCCACTTTGGTTAGATCCAGTCTCGGTTATCATAACTTTGGGCTTGGGGTGCATTAGTTCTGACCCAGAACCCTTCATGAATAAACATGAGGGAGTGTCTTTAGTGATCATAAGGCTCCAAAGTTGAACAACAGGATAAGGGAGCAGAAGTGAAGGTCAGTCACAAGGTTTTTACCATCCCAAGGGCATGAGATAAAGGCTTTGCAATCCTTATCAGAGACCAAGGCAGCTGGATTTCAGTTCAGAGCGTTTGGACATTTCCCTCTGGCCACTCTAATATATCAGAAAGTAAAGAGGAATAACTATATATAATGATTCAGCAATCATAATCGTTTGCTAAATCCTATATACTTGGTTTTAAGGTCTGTTCATTAGAAGCACAATACAAGTCACATCAGGAATTGAAATGTTTCTGGGAGCCACATTTAAAAGAATAAGAAGAAATAGATTGAATTAATTTTAATAACAGATTGTAATTCTCTCTTTCTTCTCTCATATGTCGTCTTGAATCCTTGGAATGTTCCAAATTGAAATTTGCTGAGAGTATAAAATACACTCTGGGTCTCTCAGGCTTACTACCAAGAAAAGAATGTAAAACATTTCATGAATAATTCCTTACATTTATTGCAAGTGGAAATAATGTTTATATATAATATAATATAGTAAATTATAATATATAGAGAAAGAAATATATGTTTATATATATAATACATATATATAGAGAGAGAACAGAAAAAGCCAACGTTGTAAAATGCTAACACTTGGTGAAGACGGGTGAAGGGTGTTTGTGGGAGTTCTTTCCTGTATTCTTGCAATGTTTCTCTAAGTTTAGAATTATTTCAACCCAAAATAAAAGAACACCAACCACAAAAAAAAACCACAAAAAATTATTTCAACCTAGAATTTTTAAAAAGCTATCTGCCTCCGCCTCCCAAAAAATGATTATTTAAAGGGTTATAAAAAAATGTTTTGAAGTTCATGGTTCTAGCTTCTAGGAGAATATGTTGTCGGGGGGGTGCTGAGTGCCAGAATGTCCCCTGGGGGGGAGAGTGGCACCAGCAGTCATGCCAAGCTCCGTGGGAGTGGGAAGTTCCTGTCCCACCCAAAGGGGACAGTGAGGGTCGCAGTTCTCTTGCTCTGGGACTTTTGACATGCAGGGACAGTATCCTGGCTGGCACTGGGCATGGTGGAGGGCACCTTTGCTGTCTCCAAAAGGTCCTTGGAAAACAGGTGCATCCTGTTTTCTCAGCCGATGCCAGCACCATTTGGCTCATGTGTGTTTCCATCACACCCTCACTAAACAACTTCTGGTCAAAATCTGACTTCTTCTCTCCTGCAACCCTACAGGACATCCAGGGCTCTATCTAAGATCCTACAAAGATTCCATGCACTAGGGTAACTTTCCAGAAACCTACAACCTCCAGATGGGTCCCTGGACCAGATAAGCCCTGAAATGCAGAGGGCCCAGCCTCTCCAGAACATCAGCTAGTTCCATCCTCCTACCCCCATATTACTGACAGCCCCTTCCAACATGAAAAAGTTAGAATGGGCATAGCCCAAATACCCCTAAGGAGAGGGATAGAAAGATCAAAGGTGATGGTGGAGTTATACAGAGAAGGTAGG
>PVIY010038014.1:0-24225 GCA_004026745.1 Myrmecophaga tridactyla | reverse complement strand
CCATTCTGGAGAGAGTTCAAGTGTTTCCAATTATATGCAGGACAGTTGAGTATTGTTAGGTGAAAGGAAAAAATGTGTGTTTTAATGTTTTTTATTTAGAAATTAGGTATGGTTTAAGGTGATATATATATATAGTTGCCAAGTTGACAAGGGGTGGGCTGTCATGGTCAGGTTCATGTGTCAACTTGGCCAAGTGATGGTGCCTGTTTGTCTGGTTGGCCAAGTGCTGGCCTGTCTGTTGCAATGAGGACATTTCATAGAATTAAATCATGATCACGTCAATTGCATCCACAGCTGATTCCATTTGTAATCAGCCAAGGGGAGTGTCTTCTGTAATGAGTGATGCTCAATCTAATCACTGGAAGCCTTTTAAGGAGGATTCAGAAGAGACAGGCTCTCTTCCTTCTTGCTTCAGTTGGAAAGCCTCTCCTGTGGAATTCATCCAGACCCTCCATTGGAATCATCAGCTTCACAGCCTGCCCTGCAGATTTTGGACTCGTGAGACACTTTAATAAATTTTATATTTGTGAGTGTTCCCTGTTGATTCTGTTTCTCTGGAGAACCCTAACTAATACAGGCCTCTATATTCAGTCTCTATACTAGCTTTTTTTTAAAGAGGAGTATGAATTTAACATGTGGTCATTATACTTTATCAAAACTAAAATAAAATAAACAGAAAGATGCAAGTTCTGGAGACAATGTGGAGAGATGTACCTATTCACTGTTGGTAGGGAAGCAGAATGGTACAGCCTTTCTGAGGCATGTAACACCCTGTGATGGGTCCACAGGAGGCTAAGTATAGGGTTTCCCTGTGATCTTGCAGCATGTTATTAGGTATATACTTGGAAGAACTGAAAGCAGGGGTAAAAATGGACGTTTGCACACTGGTATATATGGTGGCAGTATTCACGATTTGCAACAGATTGAGGTGGCCTAAGGGTACATTGACTGATGAAAGGAAGGGTGAACCTGTGGAATGTTACATACAATGGAATATTGAGCTGCTGCAAGAAGGAATGAAGTTGTGAGGCATGCAACTGTGTGAATGAACCTTGAGGACAGTATGGTGAGTGAAATAAGTGAGAAATGAAAAGACAGATATTATAAGTCTTCATTAATATGGACTAATTACAATGTGATGAGAGCAGAGGTTATCAGGGGAAGGCTTATTGTAAAAGTTGCTGGATTGAAGGTCTTAACAGCAAGTTCCATTTATTCCTGGGTTGAAACTATTATTTCCAACTTCCAAGATGCCGAGCTCTTTATGTATAACCTGGTCATTCCCTGGAACTTTGGGTATCTGTGTTGACTGAGACTCAGAGAGAGTTCTACAGCTATGAAAGTCAGCATTACCCTATACAGCAACTGTTAGAAAAGCTGACAAAGAGATCAGACTTCAATATGAATGAATCAGATCTGAAAAGGATTAAGGTAAATCAGACTAAAAGGTAAAGGATGACATTGACTGTATTTTAAATCTTCAACTTCCGTGTGAGACCAAAGGAAAAGATGTTTATTTATATAAATTTATATTTTCTGTAGTGCACTATCTAATTTAACTTTTATGGTCAGTTTATTTGAACACCATAATTGCATGGAACTTTGAATACAGAGTGAGATTTTATTGGTTTGGACAGGTTGGTGAGATGCCCTGATACATCTCAGAGTCATTTGGGAAGAAGATTAAAAAGTATTAACAAAGTCCCCTTGAGGGACTGGGTAAAAATGTGGGACTATTAAACTTCCCCATCTGGGAAAAACCTGATATTCTCACAAGCGTTGGGGCCTGCCAATTTAATAGGTCAAGTCCTCGATCTTGGTGTTTACTGTTATGAAATTTATTCTTGCAAAGGAGAAGCTAAGCCTACTTATAATTATGCCTAAGATTCATCCCCAGAGAACCTCTTTTGTTGCTCACATGTGGCCTCTCTCTCTAAGCCAATTCTGCAGGTGAACTCACTGACCCCCACCCCCCCCCCACCTCTCTACATGGGACCTGACTCCTGGGGATGAGCCCAGCCCCGGCATTGTAGGATTGAGAAAGGCTTCTTGACCAAAAGGGAAAATAGAAATGAAACAAAATTTCAGTGGCTGACGGATTTCAAACATAGTAAAGATGTCATTCTGGAGGTTATTCTCATGTATTATATAGCTATCCCTTTTCAGTTTTGGGGGTTTTGGAGTAGTTAGTGGGAAATGCCTGAAACCATTGAACTGTAATCCAGTAGCCTTGATTCTTGAAGATGATTGTATCACTATATAGCTTTTATGGAGTGACTGTGTGATTGTGAAAAACTTGTGACCGACACTCCCTTCATCCATTGTATCAGCAGATGAATAGGAAAATAAAGGTGAAAAAATAAATAAATAATAGGAAGCATTAGGGGGTATGGGAAGTTTTGGGTGTTCTTTTTTATTTTATGTTTACTGTTTTGGGGATAATAAAAATGTTCAAAAATTGGTTGTCATAATTAATGCACAACTATATGATGATACTTGAACCACATATTGCAGACCTTGGATGATTATATGGTATGTGAATATATCTCAATAAAATTGCATTAAAAAAAACCATAAGCAAGCTGGAGATCATAATACTAGCCTTTAAATGTAATCTTAAAACAGCCTTTAGAGCAGAGAAAAACAAAGATGTTGCTTAGTGAGGTGCAGGATTTAGTTCATCCTCCAAAGCAGATAATAGCCAGGAACACTACAGAACAACTGCTGGGGCCACATCAGTGATGGGACACACAGCATACCTCAGTCTGGACAAGCTGGACCAGCTATGAGCCCCCCCAGAACCATGAGTTCCCCAAGCCATGGCAGCTGGTGCCCCTCCCCCATAGGTGGCTTCCCAGAGGGGAAAAGAAAGAAACTTTACCAGCAGCAGGGGCTGAGCACAACCAAGCTCCAATTGTGGAATTAATTAACAAATTCTGACCACTAAAAATAGGCCCCCAGCTCAGCTGAGCCTTGAGTAAAAGCTGAGGTTGCTGCTTTTTGTCCCAGTGCAGAGAGGGCAGGGCAGGAGAAAAAAAAAAAACCAGAGGGTTTTTGGCTCAGACAGCACAAAATACTTGAAAGGGTCTGGGCCCTGAAGGAAAGGAGGGGGCATATAGGACCTGGAAATACACAAAGCAACATACCAACTTAAGCCCTTGATTGGCAAACCTGAGGAATGGGGGTCCTGCTCTGAAAAGGAATTTCATTCTTTTCTTTTTAGTGGCTGTGTTTCTATGGCTTAAATGCTCTTTGGATATAGCTGTAGCACTTCTCAGTCCCCAGGGTCTGGAAAGCTGAAGCAATTAAAGCCAGCCCACAATCTCTCCTCTGTCTCAACCACAGCCTCAGCAAGGAGAATCTGCTGAAGTTAAAGGAACCACATCACCTTATGCTGGTGGGACTTGCAGGCAAACAAGCACCACATACCAGGCAGGATAGGAAAGTCACAGAGTCCAGAGGCTTCATAGAAAATCTTTCAACCTGCTGGGTCTCACCCTCCAGAAAAATGGATGCAGGTGACCCTTTTCTCCTGAGAGGAGGCCAGTTTGGTCTGGGAAAATCTGACTGGGGTCTATAATACCTAAGTAGACCCTCCTAAGGGAAAAAAGGCACCATACAGGCAGGGCAAGAAACAAGAAAGGAAGAACTGAAAAATTCTGACCTATTAAACAAAACCTAAGCTAAAGGTCTAGAACAAGCTGAACTGAATGTCAAAGAACAGATAGACAATAAAGTCATTCAGCAAGAAAATCCTAGGTTAAAAAAAAAAACTAAAAACAATCTCCAGAATAAACTACTTAAGGAAATTAAATGCCTAGACTCCAGCAAAAAATAACAAATCACACTAGGAAAATTGAAGATATGGCCCAAAGAAACAAACCAACAATTCAAATGAGATACAAGAGTTGAAACAATTAATTCAGAATGTTCAAACAGACATTGAAAATTTTAACAGAAATCAAATCAGTGAATTGAGGGAGGATATAAAGAAGGCAAAGGACAAACAAAAAGAAGAAATCAAAAGTCTGAAAAATCAAATCACAGAACTTATGGGAATGAAAGGTGCAGTAGAAGAGATAGAAAAAAAGTGGAAACCTACAAGGTAAGATTTCAAGAGGCAGAAGATAGATTTAGTGAACTGGAAGATGGGACATCTGAAATCTGACAAGCAAAAGAAAATAAAGGGAAAAGAATGGAAAAATATGAGCAGGGACTCAAGGAACTGTACAATAACATGAAGCATGATATACATATTGTGGGTGTCCCAGAAGGAGAAGAGAAGGGAAAAGGAGGAGGAAAACTAATGGAGGAAATTATCACTGAAAATTTCCCAACTCTTATGAAAGACTTAAAATTACAGTCCCAAGAAGTACAGCATGCCCCAAACAGAATAGATCCAAATAGACATACTCCAAGACACTTACTAATCAGAATGTCAGATGTCAAAGAGAAAGAAAGAATCTTGAAAGCAGCAAGATAAAAGCAATCCATCACATGCAAGGGAAGCCCAATAAGACTATGCATAGATTTCTCAGCAAAAAACATGGAGGCAAGAAGATAGAGGTATAATATATTAAAGATACTAAAAGAGAAAAACGACCAACCAAGAATTCTATCTCCAGCAAAATTTGCCTTCAAAAATGAGGGGGAAATTTAAACATTTTCAGACAAAAAAAAATCACCGAGAGAATTTGTGACCAAGAGACTGGCTTCAAGAAAAACTAAAGGGAGGACTAGAGACAGATAGGAAAAGACAGGAAGGGTGTGGAGAAGAGTATAGAAATGAAGACTATCAGTAAAGGTAAAAAGAAGAAAAATTGGATATAACATATAAAATCCAAAAGGCAAAATGGTAGAGGAAAGTACTGCCCTTACAGTAATAACACTAAATATTAATGGATTAAACTCCCCAATCAAAAGACATAGACTGGCAGAATGGATTTAATAAATAGGATCATCTATATGTTGTCTAAAGGAGATGCATCTTAGACCCAAAGATAAACATAGGTTGAAAGTGAAAGGTTGTGAAAAGATATTTCACATAAACAACAATCAGAAAAGAGCAGGAGTAGCTATACTAATACCCAACAAAGTAGACTTCAAATGTAAAACAATTACAAGAGACAAAGAAGGCCACAATGTATTAATAAAAGAAACAATTCAACAAGAAGACATAACAATCATAAATATTTATGCACCAAGCCAGAGTGCTCCAAAATACATGAAGAAAACACTGAAAAGAGAAATAGACACATCTACCATAATAGTTGTAGACTTCAATTCCACATTCTCATCAATGGACAGAACATCTAGACAGAGGATCAATAAAGAAACAGGGAATTTGAATAATATGATAAATGAACTAGACTTAACAGACATTTATAGAACATTACACCCCACAAGAGCAGGATAAATTTTACATTCACCTTTCTATGTTCTTCTCTGTACTTCCAAAACTAAAGATTGCAAACTGTATTTCCCAAACTTTCTTGTCTCCTGGATACAATGATGAATAAATAAGCATCGCCTTGTCCCTAGAAAAAGCAATTCTACACTGACAAAGACATGTTTTTTCTCTTGACCAGGCAGCCAGCTTTGCTCCTCCAGCAACCTTCAGTGTTTCTCCCTCCTCCCTCCCCTCCTCTTAAAACTAAGCTGTGGCTATGGGACTCTGAAGAAAAACAACTCCGACTGTGGGATAAAAAGGAAACCTGACAACTTCAGACCCTAACTATTGTAAATATCAATCTTTCCCCTGACCTTCCCCTCTCACCCTTTATTCAGGAGCCGGAGAGGCCCTAATTAGGTTGTTCCTTTTATCTTCCTTCTGCTTTCCCCCAACTTCACAGACTCCAAGTGGCCTAATTACTGTAAAGGGAAACATTCAAAATCTAGTAGTCATAATTGCAACCACTCCCCTGGTAAATAGCTCGTCTCCATGAAACCAGATCAGCCTAATTGCACCTCTGTAAACCACTCACTCATTCTAGTGATCAAACCCCCTTGTTCAGTGCCTTTCTTCCAACTCACTCCCAGCACTTAAAAAGCTGGCTGTCCTTTGCTTCCAGGAGTTGAGTTCTACTCTCTCCCCTGCTGCAGCAGCTCCCTGAATAAAGTCAGTGTTGCCTGTTTAACATTGTCCAGTACTTTTTTTTACAACATTCACAATGAAGATAATAAATACCACCCCCACCAACTGAGAACAAAAGATAGTCTTAAGAGTCAGGGAGGCTTAATAGAGGCAGTAATGTTTAATCACAGAACAGAATGCAGAACTAGCTGAGCAAATGGTAAAAGATAGGTTGTCAATGGGAGTGAAAGAGGCATGGCAGTGACAGAGTGATGTAAAAGGCCAGCATGAGAAGAGAGCCAAAGGTGACAGAGTATTCCAAGAAGAATATGACCATATACTGAAATGTTATATGGCAATTACAAATTAGAATTGTAAGGAAATACAGCAAAATGTTAATGGTAGTTATCTCTCAGTGATATCTGAGCCCTAGCCTAGGGTTTGAGGTGAAGATTAAACATTTCCAGGGCCTGGAAAGTAACCAGGAATGCAAGACCAAAGCTGGGCATAAGAACTACTAACAAATAGGAGGGGTAGCAGGTCACAGAGGGAACAGTGCCCAGAGAATACACATGCACTAAACAAACACTGAGTTTAGGGCTATTGAAACATTGTGTGGAGAGTATCAGTATCCCAACATATCTCTGGTCTTGTTTATTTTTCAGCTCCATAATAAATGTGGCTGAACCATAAGGACATGTCTCAGAGTTAGAGACTAAGCAAGAGTGAGGAGAGCACACAGGATGACACCTCTCTCCAAAGTAAACACTTAAGGTTTTTTTCCCTCTCTTTCCCATAGTCTGATTATTTACAAAATGATCACTCTGAGAAATCACTGCTTTGATCTTTCATGTAGAGCTATGTCTTCTAAAGAAAATGCATTGCCTAAGGATTATGAATATTGTTAGTGTCAATATCCATTCATTCATTCACTCAACAGATACTTTTCAACAGCAAGCATGTTAGGTGAGGGGCCCTAGGCATATTATAGGAAGCAAAACAAACAGAAATCTCTGCACTCAGGGAACTCATAAAATGGTAAGGGATTGTAACTAGTTCAGGGGAGAAATGCCCCATGCCCTTTTTTCTGTTTTCTGTAATGGAAATTCAAGCAGAAGGTAGACTTTTTAAAAATAACATGATTTTTAAAAAGTAATTCCCTGAATGGAGTAATGCAGGCAAGTATGCATTTGAATTCAGTCAAGGAAAGCTGGCTCTTTATCTTGTTAATGGAGATCATTGAAAATCATTTCATGTTTGATGAGCACAAATCCTGTGAATGGAAATTAAGTAATACAGACAGAGAAGGTTTACTTTTCATTACCCAATCATTTGCAAATGCCATCAAGATTCCAATTATACACAGCAAAATAAAACCCTCAATTGCCCCAAAGTCCAATGTTTGACTTCATTTATGTATGTGAATGATAATGCTGAGCATTTTATATTGTAGAATTCATGGTGGGATTTATTCTATTTGATTCACACAGCCTCTTTGTATTCATGAAGAGAAGAGGAAAATTCTTGTCCAAGACAAATCAGGAAATCTCCCTGGAGGAAAATGTTGATCTTCTACTCTGTAAAACCTCTCCAAAATAGGATCGATACACTTGTATAGTAAAACAAATCCTCATAATGTTAAACACACTTAGTCAATAAAAAGAACATGGTTTTGGGTGCAAAGGTGTTTCAGTGGTAGAATGCTTGCCTTCCATGTGGGAGACTTGGGTTCAGTTCCAAGAAAAAAACAAAGGGAGAAAGAAAGAAAGAAGGAAGGAAGGGAAAGTAAGAAAAAAGGGAAGCAAAGGAAGGAAGAAAAGAAGAAAGAAAAAAGAAAGAAAGAATACAGGCTTTAATCCCAGAAGCAAACAAAAAAAGACATTTGGTATAATTTCTAAAATTTAAAATATTACATTTTTTTAAATATTATAAACCTAAGGTATGCCCATTTAAATTTATTTAATTACTGTTCTGAATTTAATTTGTGTTGGATGAAGTCAGTAGAATTCAGCCTTCTCTACCAGAAAGACTTTCTTAAGCTTTGGTATGTCCTCAATATAAGTTGTTATGGGTCATCCATGATACTTCTTGTCCCTAACTGCAAGGATCTCCTCCACCAAAAGAGCTTCTCAAAAAGCCAAGAGTGCTAAAGATACACAGTTGGGCCCACTAGAGTTGAATGTATTTAATATTTGCTCCTCCCAAATAATCTTGGATTGATGAAAACATTCAAGCTAGCTAAGCCCAATATTTAAAAGCAATGAGTCGATTATATATCCCTAATCCCAACACTTTCATTTAACTCACTGTTTCAGTTTTCTAAAGCTGCCAATATGCAATATACCTGAAATGGAATCACTTTTAAAAAGGGAATTTATTAAGTTGCAAGTTTACAGTTCTAGGGCCATAGAAATGTCCAAACTAAGACATCCAAAAAAAGATACCTGTGCTGGTTTGAAAGGATGTATGTATCCTAAAAAAGCCATGTTTTAATCCTAATCCCATTTTGTAAAGACAGCCATTTCTTCTAATCCCTATTCAGTACTATATGCTTAAAACTTTAATTAGATCATCTCCCTGGAGATGTGATTCAATCAAGAGTGATTGTTAAACTTAATTAGGTGGAGATATTCTCTACTCTTTCCAGGTTGGTCTTAATTAGCTTACTGGACTCCTATAAAAGAGGAAACATTTCAGAGAAAAGGAGAGATTCTGAGAAAGCAGATAATGAAATAGCCATGAGAAGCAGAGAGTCCACCAGCCAGTGACCTTTGGAGATGAAGAAGGAAAATGCCTCTCAGGGAGCTTCATGAAACAGGAAGCTAAGAGAGAAAGCTAGTAGATGATGCTGTGTTTGCCATGTGTCCTTCCAGCTGAGAGAGAAACCCTGACCATATTCACCATGTGCCTTTCCACTTGAGAGAGAAATCCTGAACTTCATTGGCCTTCTTGAATTAAGGTATCTTTTCCTGGATGCCTTAGATTGGACATTTCTATAGACTTGCTTTAATTAGGACATTTCCATGGCCTAAAAAACATCAATTTGTACTTATTAAATTTTCCTTTTCAAAAGCCTTTCATTTCTGATATATTGCATTCTGGCAGCTAGCAAACTAAAACAATACCTTAACTCCAAAGAAAGAAAGGGCTGATGAAGTTCAGGGTTTCTTTCTCAGCTGGGAAGGCACATGGTGAAATTTGCTAACTTTCTCTACTGGCTTCTTCAAATGGCTTCCCCAGGGGTGTTTTGTTTCTGCATCTCCAAGTCTCTGGCTGTGTGGGCTCTATAACACTTTTTTTCAAAATGGTTACTGTGCTGGTTTGAAAAGATGTATGTTCCCTAGAAAAGCCATGGTTTAATCTAAATCCCATTTCGTAAAGGCAGGATAATCCCTATTCAATACTGTATGTTTGAAACTGTAATCAGATCATCTCCCTGGAGATGTGATTTAATCAAAAGTGTTGTTCAACTGGATTAGGTGATGACATGTCTCCACCCACCCACTTATCAAGTAGGTCTGGATAAGTTTCTGGAGTCCTATAAAAGAGGAAACATTTTGGAGAATGAAGAGATTCAGAGAGAGCTGAGAAGAATGACATAGCCATGAGAAGGAGAGAGACCACAAGCCAGCGACCTTTGGAGATAAAAAGGAAAATGCATCCCGGGGAGCTTCATGAAACAGGAAGCCAGGAGAGAAAGCTAGCCGATGAGGCCGTGTTCACCATGTGCCTTTCCAGATGAGAAAGGAACTCTGACCATGTTCACTATGTGCCCTTCCATTTGAGAGAGAGAGACCCTAAACTTCATCAGCCTTCTTGAGCCAAGGTATCTTTCCCTGGATGCCTTAGATTGGACATTTCTATAGACTTGTTTTAATTGGGATATTTTCTTGGCTTTAGAACTATAAACTAGCAACTTATTAAATTCCCCTTTTAAAAGCCATTCCATTTCTGGTATATTGCATTCTGGCAGCTAGCAAACTAGAACAGTTCCCTATTAAAGGGCTCCAGTAAGTGATCCCACCTTGAATGGGTGGAGATACATATCCATGGAAACCACCTAATCAAAAGATACTACCCATAATTGGGTGAGTCACACCTCCATGGAAACAATAAAAAAGATCCTACCCAGCAATATTGAATGGGGATTAAAGAACTTGGCTTTTCTGGAGTACATGACAGTTTCAAACTGGCACCCTGATGCTCTTTGAAATGAGGATGGCCATGGTCAACAATGCCAATATCTACATATCTCTCTACAACCTCTCTACATCATGCATCTGCATTCAGATATCTTTGTTTACTTATCTTTAGTCTAAACTATCCACCTACAAATGGTACTGGAATACTCAGTTGTCTGTATGCAATATATATATATATATATATATACACACACACACTCAGATCAATAACCCATACTGTATGGCTTGGTTTGCTAAAGCAGCCAGAATGCAGTATACCAGATATCACTTGGCTTCTACAATGAGGATTTATTAGTTACAAATTTACCATTCTAAATCCAGGAAAATGTCCCAGTTAAGACATCAACAGGATGATACCCTCTCTGAATGTTCTAGTTTGCTAGCTGCTGGAATGCAATATACCAAAAACAGAATGGCTTTTTAAAAGGAGAGTTAAATAAGTTGCTAATTTACAGTTTTAAGGCTGAGAAAATGTCCCAATTAAAACAATTCTATAGAAATGTCCAATTTAAGGCATTCAGAGGAAGATATCTTGATTCAAGAAGACCAATGACATTCAATGTTTCTCTCTCAGCTTCAAGGACACGTGGCAAACATGGCGGCATCTACTGGCTTTCTTGTGGCTCTACAAAAGGGACTCTCTCCAAAATGTTTCCTATTTTAAAGGACTCCAGTAAGCAACTCCACCTTCAATGGGTGGAGACACACCCCTATGGAAATCATCTAATCAAAAGTTACCACCCACAATTTGGTGGGTCACATCTCCATGGGAACAATCAAAGTGCTTCCACCCAGCTATATTGAATGAGGATTAAAGGACATGCTTTTCTGGGGTCCACCAGAGATTCAAACCAGTACTCTGAAAAAAGGCCGATGGCATCTGGGGTTCCTCTGTCACATGGGAAGGCATATGTCCATCATCTGCTGGTCCTTCTCTCCTGGGTTCATTGCCCTCAGCTTCTGATTCCACTGACTTTCTCTCTGAGTGTCTATAGGTCCTCAGTTAGTGTATCTGGGGTATCTGTTTCTCTAAGCTTTCTCAGCTTTTCTGTCTCTTATCCTTTCATAAAGGACTCCAGTAAAGGATTAAGACTTGAATAGGCTGGGTCACATCTCAATTGAAATAACTTAATCAAACGGTCCCACCCACAATATGTCTGTTGCCACACAGATGGATTAAAAGAACATGGTCTTTTCTGGGGTACATAACAGCTCCAAATCAGCATACCATATACACTTATGAATCATAGACTTAAATGTGAAAACCTAAAACTATAACATTTCACCAAGAAAATACCAGAGAAAATCATTGGAACTTTGGAATTAGCTAAGAATTATTAAACATAAAACCAAAATCTACCTTAATGATGGATTTATTATGATATGTAATAAAAAACTGTCATATTAGAATTGATCAAAATTAAGTGTTTTGCTTTTTGAAAGACACTGTTGAGGTAATAAAAAGCAAAGACTGAATAGAAGAAAAGATTTGTAAAACATATGTCTGATAAATTATTTGTATCCAGAATATAAACAGAACTCTAAAAATGTAAATGTAAGAAAACATTCAACCCAATTAAAAAATGTGCAAAGACTTAAATACTCATCAGAGAAGTTATATGCATGTCACATGAGCACACGAAAACACACTTCACATCTTTAGTCATTAAAGAAATGCACCTAAAGCTATGAAACCATTAGACACCTATTAGAATACCTGAAATTAAAATTGGCTGACCACACCAAACATGGGCTGAAAGCTTCATACACTATTCATAGAAATGTAAAATGGCAAACACTTCAGAAAACAATTTGGCATGTTTTAAATAATTAAATATACACCTACCATATGACCCAGACATGTTACTCTTATACATTTACCCAAGAAAAATGAAAGCATATGTCCATTCCAACCCTTTTACATGAAGACTTTTTCATGCATGGGCAGCAGTCAGTTCTCCAATCACAAAAAACAGAAACAGTTCAATTGTCCATCAACATGTGAATGAAATCAAATTGTGGTATATTTCTACAATGCGATACTACTCAGCCATAAGGAAAAAAACTATTACTGCGTGTAACAATTTCGATGAATTTCAAAATATATAAACTGATTGAAAGAAGCCAAACCAAAAAAAAAATGAAAAACCTGTATATTATATGATTCCATTTATGTGATATGCTAAAAAATGTCTAAGAACTTACAATGACACAATGACAGGAAGATTACAAGAGGCATAGGGATACTCTGGGGAGTGATGGACATGTTGGTATATAGAGATGCTAAAACTTATTAACCCTTTAAATATGTACATCCATTTATGTGAATTAAACTGCAATTAAAAAAACCATAACTGAGACTGAATTTGACTTATATAACCAAAACAAATATATTCAATTCAATGGGTATGGAATGAGCTAGTATGAAACAATATCTACTTTATGTCAACCAAGAAATAGCAAACTGACTTGTCAAGCAACAAAAGTGTTTATCTGGGGTTTTAGAGTCACAATTCTGGGAGCACAGCTTCAGATAGAAACCTAAATTGTTTGATGCTGGAGCTTCCAAGCAAGGGTTTAAAGGTAAAAAGAAGATTATATAAATTGTTTGTAAACAATTATGATTGGTAGATATCAATGTCCTACCAGTTAGATAGTTTACTGCTCTCTTTATCTTATAGTTGGTTCATGGTGCCCAGTTGTCACTGTTGCTTGTGGTTTTGCATACTTTGGCAAATTGTGTTATCTGGCTGAGATGTGCATAAGAGTAACTTCCTCAATGGCCTCCCAACTCCATTTTACATCTCTTAGCTGTAGTAACTCTATTTTGTTTTATTTCTTTTTCTCACTTAAATAACAACCACAAAAAAAAAAACTTTTGAGGAAAACATGAATAAATGCAATCTTATTTATTTGGGATTTTGCATAATTATTTGAACACATTGAATTTATATTTTCATTTTACTTTTATTCTGAACAACAAATTATATTGTCACCTATAAAGAAGAAAAATTATTGTCTGCATTTCACAGATGAGGAACCTCAGGTTAGCAGAAGTTATAGCTGGCTCAGTATCATACATATAAGTAGCTGAGACAGGACTACCGCTTGGTCTCGTGAGTTTAAATACTGTGTTCTTTTAACTACAAAGTATCACCTCTAGGCAAAGGTACCAAGACATAATTTAGGAGAACAATTTAAATTTTTGCAGTGGTTAAACCAATGGTCATTTTTCTGCTTTCACTAAAAAAAAAAAAAAAAGTTTCCCAAACTCCTGGGAATATAGGAGGATATATATATTTATATATTATCAGAGGTACAAAGTGATAAGTTTTAATATTTCTTTTAATATTATCCTGAATCCAAATCTGAGCTTTCAGGATCAAGGCACAGTATTATTACTTAAAGTAATATGCGTATCAGTTCCCCTTGCCCCGGCATCTTCAGGGTAACATAATGGGGGTGTGCTAACTTGGTCTGCATGTGCAGGGCTTGTGCCTCAAGAGGGAATCCCTGACTTTATGAATATGGCAGTTTACATAGGAGTGTTAGACAGCAGGTCCCCTAACCTCCCCAGTGTAAACAAATTATTCTAGGGAAGAGGACAGTAAAGTCCCTGGGTTCTTACTCTTTGAATATAAATAAGAGTCTGGGGTGGGGCTGGAAATAAGATAAGTATCTCTGGGTTTAAGACCCTGCTACACAGGGAATGTCTCCAAGGCTCTGGGTTTATCCCCTTTTGAAATGTAAATACATCCATTCAGAGATTAACCTCCCATAATTTTCTATCTGTTCATCATCATTTAACTTCCAAGCTTGTCCTATAACCCAAGTTCCAGTAAAATTTGCTCAGAAGTTCTAACGGTGGAGAAACATGAAAACATTCACTTCCTGACTCCTTAATGAGCATTATTTTTGATAGAGCCTTAGAATTCAAAGACTGATGAATAAGAAGGGTCAGATAAAGAGGTATTAGTCTTTCAGCAAAAGTAAATTTGATAGTTATGTCTTTTTTTACCACCCAATTTCATATTACTATAGTTAGCATTAAATGAGAAGATTATACTGTGTACTAACTTTATTCTATCTAATTCTGGATTGTAAACCTAAATATTTCTTGATATTTCTCTCTCTAGGATAAAGCAAATATTTTTTCAACAATGTAACCATTAAAACTCATCTTACTACTATTAGGGACCTTAGTATATTGAGCTCTGTTTTCTTAATCTTTTTCATTCCCAGTTAATGCATAAACTATAAAAGCATGAATTCATAAACACTCCTCTGATTCAAATAAAAATAAAAATCTGATTCATAGGTCAAAAACCTGAGTAAATATTTCCAGAATTCTCTTCCTTTTAAAGGAATTTGAAGACTTGGCTTTTTCAACCCATTATTTCAAGGAGAAAAATTATCCTCAACGTTCATCAATAAATTCTCTGTTTTTTTTTTAAATTAAATTCAGTTCTTCCAAAGCTTGAGGGCTTTGGCTTCTTCTTTGTTTAATTTTACTTTTTTCACTGTTGGCTCTTAGGGGCAAAAACTGTATTTTACAACTATGAAACAGTGTAAAGATAAAATAGAATTTCATTGAAACTAAGATGTCATCATTTGTAAGAAAAGCCATTATTTTTTGTACCAGTCAGAAAGAAAAGAAAGGCTACCAACCAGTGATATGATGACCACTTGCCACTTGGAATTTTTACTTTATACTTAATGAAAATGTTCTTTTATAAGTATCTAGAAACTAAGACCGAGAACATACAGAACACCTAAATTGTAGCATCTGGACTGAAGATCAAACTTTGTGATTCCAAAGTCAGTGACCTTTCCACTCTGAGACATTTTTACCTAATAGGTGAAAAAGGCAAGTCCGAGAGTACTTCCACTCAACTCTTAATCCTATTTCAGTTGGCTTCCTGCCAAAGTCTGGGCTTGGCTCCAGATGCTGACTCTTTTGGGCAAGCAAAATTATCATAACAAAAAATCTCTCATATACATCATGGAAAATTGATGTTATTTAAAGCATATTTCTTCATGAGTTTTGCCACAATAATTCATGGAACCCTTAGCAATTCTTCTGGATCAATTATAAATGAACACAGACAGTAATTCAAAACAGACAAGGGAAGAGCACAGCTAAGCTCCTCTGTGTGATGAATATCACATGGATTTCCACTGTGCTCAAAACAATTTCCACTCTCTTGCATGGCCGACAAAAGACTGAATGACCTGACCTCTGGCTGATTCTCTAACCTCATTGTCTCATACTACCCCTCTTTCACTATGCCAGAGCTTTACTGGTCTATTTTCTGTCCCTCATGCTAACCAAGATTATTCCTGCCTTCAGGACTTTATGCTTGCTGCTCCCTCTGTCTAAAATGCTCTGCATGTGAATTTCACATGGCCATCTTCTCAATGAGTTAAATTTCAGCGTCTCAAAAAAGCACTCCCTAACCGTGTGGTCTAAACCCCTAAAATATCACCCTAAGTTAAGACTGCATAACATTTTTCTGATATATTCATATTTATCAGTGTATTTGATCATCTGTCTCCACCTCCTGCCCACCTGCACCCCCAGTTCAGCCTCCTATAGACAATTAGCCCCATGAGGTGCAGAGCTTTGCTGTCATGTTCACATTCTAAACCCAATGTTTAAAAAGATCCTATACACATAAATGCTCCATTTATATTTGTTGATTTAAAAAAAAACTACATCATTTGAACTTGGTAAAACTCTGACACAAAAAGGAAGGTGAAAATAACAAAGGGAAAATGCCAACTGTGAAAGAATCAGAGATTTTGAAGCCTACTTGAGGAAAGGACAAAAATTCCTCTGCTAATAGTGGATAAATATTTCTAGTAAAAATCTTCCCAATGAAGACAAATTTTGCCCTAGTATCCACATTTCCCTCCCTGAAGTCCCAAGAGGTAAAACCTGGTGGGGGCATTCTTTGTTCTTTACTGCTCAAAATGGTTATCCCAGCTTCTTGTCTTGAGGAACTGGGTTCAGAAGGAAATCTTTGGCCTTCCTTTACCAGTAAACTCTCCCTTGAGACTGGATCCAAAAGTGAGAAAAGCATCACACTTCTTACTTCTCTCCTTTTGAGAAACAAAGGAACTTCCCAAAACAAAGGCCCCTACAATTCTCAAACAGGCAGTTCCTCAAACTCAATCTCTTCTCAACAGAGTATATTAAATGAATAAGTAAATGAATGAATCTAAAGTCCTCAAAGTCTCTATCTCTATGACAAAGCTTTTTAGGAATCCCATATACACCTCAGTCCAAAATCTTATGTCCTTATCATTCAACTTTTTCTAATTAAAACCTCATAATTTCTGAAAATAAGCTGGAAGACAGATGAACTATTGTCCCTACTTTCCCCATTGCATGCCTCTAGTATTTGGAATCTATAACTAACACAATTTCTATTTAGGAAAAGACCTTTCTTTTCAAAGCTTTACTCAGTGCAACTTGGACATCTTTGTTTCTCAAACTGTAGATGAAAGGATTCATCATTGGTCCCACAATAGTATAAAAAACTGTGGATACTTTATCTTGATCCTGAGCCTCAGTGGGAGCAGGTTTAAGATACATGAATGCTGATGACCCAAAGAAAAGAGAAATAGCAATTATGTGGGAGCTGCAGGTACTGAAGGCTTTGGACCTGCCCTCAGTAGAATGGATGCGGAGAATGCTGGAGATGATAAAGGTATAAGAAATGAAGATAGTGAAACTGGGCACTATTACACTGATGCCCACCACAATGAAAACTACCAGCTCATTGATGTAGGTGTTTGTGCAAGAGAGCTGAAGGAGGGGAGGTATGTCACACATATAATGATCGATGATGTTGCCCTCACAGAAAGTGAGTCTCAGCATGCATCCAGTGTGGGCAGTGGCACCCACAAACCCCATTGCATATACACCCACCATCAGCATAAGGCATACCTGCCGGGACATGGTGAGCTTGTACAGCAGGGGCTTACAGATGGCTGCATACCGGTCATAAGCCATTGATGTCAAAATGAAGCATTCATCAATAACAAGGAAAGAGAAGAAATAGAGCTGAGCCATGCACTCTTCATAAGAGATTAAGTTCTTTTTTACAAAGCTCATCAGCATTCTAGGGATTATGACAGAGGAGAAGCAGAGATCAATGAAGGATAGGTTGAAAAGAAAGTAATACATGGGTGTATGAAGATGAGGACTTAACCCAATCAGAATAATCAACCCAATGTTCCCCACCATGGTGACCACATAGATTCCTAGGAAAAGGAAAAAGAAAGGCAGCTGGAGCTCTGGCTGTTGTGTTAAACCCAGCAGGATAAACTTGGTTACTAAGGAGTCATTTCTTGAGGCCATTCTTCTCTAGGACATATCTGTGGGAAGGGGACAAAAGAGTAACATTAAAATGAATACCCAGCTCTCTCCATCCAATCCCACTATAGTGAGCTCAAGACCTGGAATGGGACAATGACCTCACATCCACCTGTCTCCTCACATTTGTTTCCCCCATTTAGTAAAGGCTAAGAGAACATTTAAGGTGTGCATCAAAAGGCATCAAAGAAAAGTTGTGTAGGGATAAGATTCAGGACCCCATGACTACTCTTGGCTCTAATGCATTTCTGATCCATTCTACCTTGGCTGTCCATCAGATCCACTTCAGGGTCAGTGGTGATCTCAGCAGAGAGATGTGGCATTCCAAGTAGTTCTCAGCTTCTACCAATGAGGTTTGGAAGAATGACAGGAATGATAAAAAGCCAACACACCCTTCTGCATCAGGACTTAAGTGGAGTGCTTTGTTAACTCTTCGCTCCTATTCTTGCCAAGGAAAAAATTATTCAGATGCATTTCAGAGGTGAACAGCTCAGAAAAGAGACTCTTTTTATGTTGCTGTTTTTGTTTTGGGTTAGTTTTTGCCTGAGGGAACCAGAGTGCAGGCCTCAGAGCCCCAGGGTCTGAGAAGTGATGAGTTGCAGATCATGATTTCTGATGGTGGTTTTGTCCAGAGTGCCCTCTCCAGCTTAAAGGATAGTAAATAGCTTCTGTTGGTGCCTAGAGAGCAATCTGCTTATGACCCAAGGGTCTTATGCACTGGGAAATCCTAAAGACCTGATTAAAAATGGAAAGACGTGCTTCTGCAGTGCTTTCCCCAGGGAGCAGGCTTGCAACAAAAAGAAATTAACTCTTTCCATTTACACCTGGTTCATGATAATAACATTGATTTATAGCAAGTGTACCCTTTTACACACATTTGCCTTCTTACCAAATGGGCACATCCCAAAACAAAAAAGCAGGATGACCTCCCCACTTCAATGGTAGGTTCTTCCTAGCACCTATCACTCTGTGAAATACTAGACATATATTTGTTTGTCTTTCCATAACAAATACACACACTATCATGCACCCACATGCATATGAATCTAAGCTTTGAAAGGGCAGGAACTTCATCTGTTTTCTTCAGTTCTATTTCTCTAGCACCTAGAATAATGCCTGACATATATAGTAGGTTCTCCAAGAATATTTGTATAATGAAAAAATGAACTAATGAGGATCATGACAGCTGCAATTGGAGTCACCACCTGATCGAGTTTATGATAATTCACTGTCATCCAAGTCCCATCTGTTTTCTGCATAGGCCAAATAAGGAAGTTGAATAGGGTGTGGTGCATCTTTCAAGTCCATAAGAGTGGCATTAATCTTGGCAATCACTCAGGAATTTGGTAGTGCTTCTGATTCACTATTTTGCTAGGTAGAGACAGTTCTAGTTGATTCCACTTGTGCTTTCCTACAATAATAGCCTTACTCCATAAGTCAGAGAACCAATGTGGAAATTCTACCATGCTGAGTATGTTGATTCCAATTATGCTTTCTGGAACTGGGAAAATGACCACAGAATGGATCTGAGGATCCACTGGACCCATTGTGAGATGGACCTGAGTTAAACTCCATCAATTACCTGATCTCTGCAAGCCCTTACTCTGACTGGTGGACCAGAGTGACATTTTGGGTCTCCTGGAATTAGTGTCACTTTTGAGCTAGTGTCTAGTAATCCCTGAAATATCCAATCATTTCCTTTTTCCCAATGCACAGTTACCCTGATAAAAGGTCATAGGTCTCTTTGGGGAAGTCTGGGAGGAAGGATAACAGTATAAATTTGGGGCTGTGTAAAAGGGCCCTTCACCAAGTGTCCCAGGCCCTCCCCTCATTCGAGAGGCTCTGGGTCTGTAAACTGCCTCAAATCTGGGAATTGATTAAGGGGTTGTGACTCTCTACTTATGTAATTCAAGTTAGATTTCTGTTCAATTGACCTAGAACTCTTCTGCTTATACATCTCAACCGGAATTTAGTAGACTGCCCATCTATTTTACCTCTAGGTACCCCATGATCTACTCACCAATGCCACAAGTCTCTGTGAGCCAGATGATTTTGACTGCTGCTTTGAGTCTACCATCTATTATGGTGGTCACACCCACCATGTCTACAACATGGCTGTCACAACATAGCTGCTGCCAACTTGGGATCCAATCATCCCCATTGTGTTTAAGGATTCCAGCTCAGTGACAGAAGTTCCCACAGTAATATCTGACCTACAGAGAAGGGTGACTACAGAACTCTTCAGGGATGATGGAACTGATCTCATGAATTTATTTCTTAAGTTTCTGGTGAAAGATGTGTCCTCTAGACATTCCTGGGGTGTGTGTGCAGGTCTTCCATGATAAATCTACATGAATATTCCCATCTCTCTAAGCCTCTGGATGCCTTCATCTACATTAAACCAGGACATTTCAACCTCAGGTAATGTCTGCCACCTTTGGATCCATATGTCAGCCAACCATCCAAACAAATTGTTAATGCCCTTTCTAACCCCTCAAGCTAAGGCACTGAATGCAGACTCTCTGCTTAGTGGGCCCATATCAATAAATCCAGCTTGATTCAAATTTATATTCCTTCCATCGTTATCTCACACCCTTAATATCCATTACCACACATATTTCCTGGATTTCTTTCTATATAGATTGGAAAACTATGTAGCTCTTTTGGAGTATATGGTACCTCCTCATGGGTCACACTTTGTACCTCACCTTTTGGGGCTTCTTGAGACTTTTGTCTAGTTACAGATCTTGAAGAAAAGAGGAGTGGTGGAGGTGGGTCATGAAAAGAAATAGAAGTGTTTTTCAAGCCAGTTACCTCAGGGCATTCCATTTCATTTTATCTGGTGAAAGAGTGTTAGTCATTCCAGACAGAGGAGTGAGGGTTGTTTCCCCAGGGGAGGTGGTTATAGTGTTCGCAGGCACTGAAAGGTTAATCTCATTAGGTGGAGGTTGGATGGCAGACTTCTCTGGGGAGACAAGAGGTTGGGAAGCTGTTTCCTCAAGGCAAGCTGGAGGTCAGGAAGTTCTTTTCTCAGGGCAGTCCATTACAGCAAAGTCTCAGCAGATTCCAGGGATCCCATCTCCCCATCACCATCATTATCAAGCCATATATCACCATCCCACTTTCAAGATCTCATTCTTGAAAAGCACAAGAGTGAGATTTTAGTTTACATTGTAAATCTGCTACTTGCACAATGAGGCTGTGTCTCCTTTTCAGAGATCTCAAGTCTGCAACCACAGGAAATAAGATTTTCTTTCAAGGCACACATGGTAACTTTTACATCATTCATAAGGTACCTTTCCCTCATCACTATATCTAGCATATTTAACAACACTAGCCAACATCATTATACCTCTTAATTCCACAAAACACCATAAAGATGTCAAAAACATTCTCACCCAGAGCCTTGCCTCATATAAATGTACAACTAGCAGAATCTAAGTGGTGATATTTTGAGTATCTCTTTTGCCAACTCATCCCATGAACTGTCAGTACCATCTTGATTATTGGAAACAGAGTCATTAGTGCCTTTGAATCTAGTCAGAGTAGAAAACCAATTTTAAAATACAATTTTAAGATTCTGCACATCTGTAATCAACTGACTGATGATTTAATACACTAGCCTTCAGGTTAATCAAACAGTCATGAAATATCCTTGTAGCCACGGCTAGGCCAGTGCTTGCCTGACCAGACAACTGGGCATAATCCTTGGCCAGGCTGACACCAGAACCTAACCATCGCAGAGCCTTACACACCCCTTTCCAAAAAGAGACCCAGAGCCCTCAAGAGTGCACAGATATGGAGGAAAGAATTAGGAAGTAAGTCAAATCTCCTCCCTTGAATGGACCACACCCACATGTGTCACCCTAACCCCCAAAACCCATGCCCCCATCCCTGTACCCCACACTCCTGAGCCTTGCCACCTGGTACCCCAAGAAATCATGTTCCGACCACTCTCCCCAGGACCCATACATCCTCACCACACCCCCACCACCCTAAGCATGCACATGCCTTCATCCCACCCACTCTCACACCTATGCACCCAAGCCTTGCCCCCTCAACCCCTGAACTCTGCCTCATGGGGGGGGTGTGTCACAGAATTGAAGAGTACCAGTAAGGGTGACTTAAAGTGAAAAAAGGAAGAGTGAAAATAATATATAGATCTGACAAATAAAATTCAAAGGATAAGGTGGTAGATTCAAGAAATGCCTTTCCAGTAATAACTTTGAATGTTAATGGATTAAACTCACCAATTAAAAGATACGAATTGGCAGAGAAGATTAGGAAACATGATCCATTTATATGCTGCTTACAAGAGACTCGTCTTAGACCCAAAGATACAAATAGATTGACAGTAAAAGGATGGATAAAGATATTTCATGAAAGCTGCAACCAAAAGATAGCAGGATATACTAACATATAATACTATACTAATATCAGGCAAAATAGACTTTAAATGTAAATATGTCATAAGGGACAAGGAAGGACACTATATATTAATACAAGGGGTGAGGGTAGACCCTAGATTAGGAAGGTTTAGAGTTTTCCAAACCTGAGGTGACAACCTTAACACAAAAACAATACAATGAGAAGAGGAAGGTTCAGGAGATTTTAAGGAGCTAGTCTTGCAGATTCTGAAGACCAGATGCTAATGGTGAGTGAGAAGGAGGAACACAGATGACAATCTGTTTCTGTAATAGCTAACTGGGTAGATGATGGCACCCTTAACTTAGAAAAGGATGACAAGAAGAGAGTCAATTCTGGGGCCACAGAGACATGCAGAATTCAATTTGGGGCCATTTAAGTGGTGCTGTCTAGTAAACAGAATTGTGAACTTAGACAAGAGTCCATGCTTATAAGGGAAGAAAGAAGAATAAAGGATGATAACAAGTAAAGGATAAGTTAATGGAGAAGGAGACCTAAAACTCACACAGCACTTAATATATGCCAAGCAGTGTTCTAAGTGCTCTAGGAATTATTGGAATTTAAACCTCAAAACAACCCTAGAAGGTAGAAACTATTAAGTCCATTATATAGATGAGATAAAGAGGCTCAGAGAGAATAACTTTTCCAAAATTACAGATGTAGTCGTTGAAGGAGTTTGAATTCAAGCATCTTTAGCCTGACTTCAGAGTCCATTCTATTAACATTTTACTTCTCTTTGGATGTGGAAGATACCAGAAGATAGATAATATTAAAGACATGATATAATATTATACCAATCCCCAAGAATGTAGAAAAGTTTTGGAAATGGAAATGACTCTTAAAATTGAGCACAAGTTCTAGAAGTTAATGTGGATAATGCAAAGGAGACTATTCCTTCCCTGTACGGAGGGTTCAAAATTCTTAATGTGAACTGCTTCTTGGAGCAGAACAAGTCCCAAAGGAACCACTGTTAACTCACTGACAAAAGATGTAAACAGAGCTCAGTAATTTCTTCCCTTGAGGGCTTCGTCATGGTCGAACTTTGCATAAAATCCTAAATGAGAAGCTTATTTTCCAAACTTCCAGTCAAATTACTGAGAAATCCATGGAGAGTAAGATAAATTTCCAGTATCAGCCAGTTCATGGCTTGCAGACATAAAGTTGATGCATTTGCCTTGCACTAAAATAGACATTCTAGGCAAAACCACAGAATCACAGTCCTTTCCTCCAAAAACTATCCCAGCTCCTCAAAGGCTGAGATTTGTGTTATTTCATTATCCTCCATTATCAGAACCTTTGTGTCCTTCAGGACAGTGAAAGAGAAAGAACACTGAAGCTTCATTGGCAGTAAGGTCTCCAGGCAGCAAGAGGGCTAAATTTGCCTCTGTTCTGATATTTTCCATCCCACAGCTACAGGAGTGGAGAGGACTGGGGAGGTCCCCTGACTTCCTGAATAATTCATCCTGATTTTGAGGTGAGACTGTATGAAGGGGAGGTGTGGGAAGAATGTAGGACATTAGGGGAAATCCCCAGCACTTTCACCTAACCAGTTACTAAGTATTCGAAAGGTAGAAGGGAGAAAATGGGCTGAGCAATGGGTATAGAGAGAATCACAGTGACTTCCCAGTCTCAGAGCCTCAAGTATGTCTATAGTGAGTGATTCCAAGTACCATTCCCAGTTCCCTTTGCTTCCCTGCTGCAATACCTTGGCTATTCCATTTATCCCTGCAAGATATTATTTCCTTATGTCTCAAATGTGGACATGATTTTGTTGCTCACACTAAATGACTTTATCCTTGATTGTGCATGCCCAGTAGAGAGAAGGAAATTTAAAAAACATGGAAGGAAAGTTCATATGGAGAAGAAAGGTAAAATGGGTAGTCACTGTTGGCATGGCTCTGTTTCTAAAATGCAGCCCCCAGTCATGCTTAAGCCCCAATAGTCCTCACTCTAGAAACAAAAGATCAGAGGCCCCTTGTAATGTGGCATTCTTCTCTCCTTTCCTCACAGACCATATCCCTGAAGACAAGGCAATGGAAAATGACTCCTTAGTAACTGAAATCATCCTGGTGGGATTTACAGAACAACCTGAACTCCAGCTACCCCTCTTCTTCCTCTTCTTAATTAACTTTGTGGTCACTGTG